>BLKM01000101.1:10190-291909 GCA_013340265.1 Coptotermes formosanus
ATGTTCGCTACTACACGAATGTCAAAGCTCATACATGCAGCATTATTCAACAAATGTTACACCCTGCCTGTAAACTACCACGCGAAAACTTTTTTTAAAGTAAACTGTGCAGTTATTGTTGTGTTCTTGTTCAGCCTAACAAACTCACTGCATATCGCCTCATTCTCACAGCAGAATCCTGCAATTGCTACACTTTTCATGCCAGCACGTATTTGGTCAGAATCAAACAGTCAACTGCTCTTATATCCCTTACAGCTGCCATGTATGCACCTCAGCTTCTGAAGTTACACATTTCACAAGAGAAAAAGCATCACCCTGATGTCTTTTCACCCATTGTTTCTTGAGAATGGCTTCTATCCTTCCCTCTTTGACACTATTGGTTTGACTTCCATCTCACAACATAGATATTTCTTAGTACAAAAATCAGAACTCCAAAACAGAGCTTATGCTAGTAGTTTGCAGACTCATGTTCTGTGTAAGTCAGGTAACTTGTAATGTACTTTATGTCATTGTTTCATGTAACTTACTGCTTAAGCAACACTGCTTAGACAGACATCAATCTACCTGTCTTGTTGCTTTGTTACATTATTTGTGCCTGTTTAGTAATTTGTGCTGTATTTATTTTGTGATTTATAATTGTCGAACACACTCTTAACTAGCATGCTAATAAACAATGATGATGATGATCATCATAATCTTCATCCCAGCACAGTTTGTATGACGACCAGACCATGCTCTAGCTAACAGATGGATCATGGTTTTATTCCTAGCAGTGGCAAGATATTTACTCATCTCCAGAACACCCAAACCAGCTCTGAAGCCAACCTAGTGCCCAGTTCAGTGTGTAGTGAGGACATTTTCACCAGCAGGAAAATGTCCGAAGCAGGAATCTGACCACGTATCCCCACCTAGTGCTGAGGCTGGGGATGAATGGAGCTATGCCTCCACCTCCATACTGCTCACACAGACAGTGTAACTATTATTAATTTCTTTCAATATTTGCCACAATGAAAAATGTTGTCAATAAAAGTTGTAGCTATGTTAAAGAATACAGAAAGTGGCACACATCCTCCATATTATGCACCCACTTTACACATTATGTATACAGGACACATCTTTCACAATGATCTGCCATGCTATTATTCCATCTTGATAGACACTTAGTTCGAAGCTGCAAATCTGATGACAACTACCACCTGTCACTTCTCCTTGCTGTTCTGCTGTATGTGTGGATGATCATCAGTTGAGTGGGATATGTTAATATAATAACAAGCGGACAGGAAGATCCAACCAATAGCTGTCACATATAATAATGACCCTGTGTATTAAACACAGGAGTCTGCAGAGGCTCATTTTTGAATTGGCTAACACATCACTTCCTAAAAAGGTAACATCTGTATGCTTAATTAAGCACCATGCCATTGAGCATTGGGGAGTGAAGGTATAGTGCCACACATTCATAATGCTGAAACTAGACAGAGGTGACTGGTCAGCTTCGCACCCTGGCAACGTTAGCTCAGTGCCCACTGGACAATAGGATGCATGGGCCCTGAAGCATGGTTGGCTTATAGTAGAGATGAGAAAAATCTATATCACTGCTAAGAATCTGATCTTGGTTATGCAGCTGGTAGCAGTCACTATACCAACTGATCTAACGCGGCTCCTCACACTCTTCTCCTACTTGATACCGCCACTGAAATCTACCACAAGTATCAAAATGCACAACTCAGCACCATCTTTTGGGATGTGATGCCATGTACTATGGTAGACACCAGCATTGTGGCGGAATCTGCTGCCTCCATATTAACCCTTCACTCTTTTCCTGTGACAGGCAAAACATACATATCTTACACTTTATCACTCTTAAAGCAGGAAGTGAATTTACCTCAGTGCTGAGAAAAACTTGTCCCTCTAAAGGGAGAATTGGGAATACCCCCCCAGACTTATGAAATTCAGCAGGCACTGCAATGTGTGAGCAACAGTCAAACAACTGAGAACATCATGAAGTAACCAAGACTATGTTTTGTAATATCAGCATCCATTTTTGCACTAAATAACTATACTAGTTCTTTGTACGCTTATCTGGAACCTACTGCTTAACATTTACAAAACTTTTATTTTGCCTTTACATAACGAACACTTGGAATAATGTAAGATATGGACAATACAGCTACTGAAGACACTGTACACGCACTAATTTTCACTTTTTTCATGACAGACAACCATCTGGGAATGAGTCTGGAAATTAATTACATAGGAAAATGGTTAAGATGATGACAGCAGGCTTCTCCATATGCAATCTCAATATTCACTGCTGTTTCCACATTAACTCTACATGCATTTTCCACTGAGAATGTGCATGTGCGCGTGCACACACCTCACCAAGTACACTTACGTACAATACTGATCGTCTTCCTACCACAATAGTTAACCACATATCTGCGCCTCCAATCTGCTACAGCAACACTAAACCATTTCCAATTTACACAACCACAGAACATGAGATACTCGGGACAGAAATATGCATCAGCATAAAAGCTAAAAATCTGAGTAAAGACCGTACCAGACCTCTTATGGACCTCTTACGTACAGATTTTGGAAAAAACAAGCAAAATCTGTTGGTTCAGAAATTTTGATCCGCAATGGGAATATGTGAAATTATTGGTCTCGACTGTTAATTAGTGAAGCAGTCTACATTCACAAGTCATTCGACAAGTTAAACGGTGGGACTTGACAGCTCTTCTGACACAGAATAAGTTACAATTTCCCTCTTTTTTTTTTCAATTTCTACTTCTTTTAATACGTAAAAGTACCGACACAGGCTTGTCTCCTCATCATTTATTTCCATTCACTACAAGCTTAATTATATTTGTGTATTATGTGTATGCATTAGTGTTATCTATACACTACTGTATTTCTGCTTTGGCGACTTTTAAGGCTATATACAGTCGAACCCGGTTATAATGACATCTCATCTTTGGCATCAGATATTCTGTGGTACCAATTAATTCCCTCACTGTTAAACATAAATATTATACTCTTCAGTTATAACAACACTTGTTTATAATGACATAAAACATTCAGTCCCATTCATGACATTGTAACCAAGTTTGACCCATATACGTAATTCGGAAGTACTGGACAATTTGCATTATCAGACCACCCACTCTTCCTGTTAGTCCCTTCGTAAGAGGGTCTACAGTACATACAAAATATTCCACCACAAATTCACCAAACTGCAGAGTATATTCTAAGGATCATCTGGATCAAAAAATATTGACGATAAACCACAGGCTCATTTGACAACACCTTCAAATTAAGCATTAATGTAATGTGGCAATGAATACAGAATCAATTTTCAAGTAACGTTGAATAGTACCAACTCAGATGTCTGCAAATAAACCAAGTTTTCAAAAGACCACCTCATGACTGCCACTTATCTACATCTTCCTATCCACCTACTTGGTAATTTTCAGCCATATATTCCATACCTTTCTGTCAAAATGTGGAGGTGCTCCATCATGTTGTTCTTGTGCAAAGATACACAACATAAAATCAACCTCAGTTATAACGTCACAAAAGGGACTGAATATTTTGTGTCGCTATTTAGACGAGTGTCATTATAATTGAGGAGTATAATGTTATGGTTAACAGTAAAGAATTAATTGGTACCACAGAATGTCTGATGCTACAGGCAAAGTATCACATAAACCAACGTTGTTACAACCAGGTTCTACTGTATATAGACACAGCCCAACCCTGAATTACACTGGTTTATTTTATGCCTTCTTGCTTTAATGGCCCTTACAATTTGCACTACTTTTCAATTCATGCCCTTTCGATTTTTAGTCTACAAGGTATCACATTGAGAAGACAGCAACCATACGACCATCTGCTGTGATAATACATGGTGTTTCCAGGTGCATGACTTGGGGTAACCATTTCAGGACTGTTGCTGTACATTTGTCTCTTACTGGAGGCACTATACCAGTACAGTGTCTGGACAGTTACAACTCATGTTAAAAAACATGGTTTACATACTTCAGTGTCAAGCGCTGTACATGTACATTGGGATATTCTAACTTGAAGGTGGGGCACAATACTGGTACATTACACAACATGTGTAGTGTAATGGTACAGTGTTCGATCTGCAACTTGCAAAATAACATGCAGGTATGGCATTTGGAGGAATAAACGTAGAAGGTCCTCACACATCCTTGTGTCAACTGTCTGCATACCAGTGAAGCAAAGTATGATGGAGTCATGTGAATGTAATAATGGGCAGACTAGGATACATTTTGCCGTAAGTTCCTCCTGTATTGGATGCCATGAAGAATAAGAGAAAGTGGAGATATAAGGACATTCAGTAAGTGAAGTTCCCTACGTCATAAAACATAAATGAGCAGTCATTATATTACCACGTTACCTTAAGCAGTCACGTTGAAATGCGCCAGCAGCTGCTGTTACCACGTTACCTTAAGCAGTCACATTGAAATGCACCAGCAGCTGCTGTTGCTGCTGGTGCTGGCGCCACTGCTGCTCTTTTTTACTGCACTGACGCTGGTGCTGGCACTAGCGCTGGTGCTGGCGCTGCCTCCTACACAAACATGGCCTTTTAAGTCAACAAGAAATCAAGCAATCCAACCTTTGAACTCAGACTCAAAAGCTGACCTCATTGCTTTCAGTATACTTTCACATGTTCTTGTTTTGTTTCTTGAAATACAATTAGAACTAAAACCACAAGTTCTGTGAATAAAGTAAAAAAGAAAATAAAAAACCCAAAGCACATCTGTTCACATTTCTCTTAAGGACTCTTAAAAGACCTTTCATTTTTCATCGTAGTCAAATATTCTTCTCTAAACGTTCTCTGAAATGAATTTTTCAGACATTCAATTTCTGTTAAGGAAGCGAAACTGAAAAAACATGTAACATGTCAATAACTCCACATATCAGAACCTAACATCATATATATCCTGAAAGTTACATGTACTTAAGTAGGTCATGATTTTGGAGATTACCTTTGTTCTTGCACGGGCCCCACACCTGCAAGAGAAAACATAAATTCTGAAATTCAGAGACTCATAATTATGAAATCATATCACACACACTTCTTACAGGCAAAAGTGAATAAACTCGGCTTGGTGAAATTAATCACTTCAAGAAGAAATCAAACTGACCAAAGTTCCAGAACTTGTAAGCATTGACGTATCACCTAAATATTGTAAAAAAAAGATAGCAAAACAACTAATAACAATTTGATCACAGTCATTAATAATCATTCTAACAAACCAAGAAGATGTGTTAGATTTACACCAATCTTAATCGCCAGCTCATCATAACCTCAAATTGTCTTAATTTGTTGCATACATTCCATCCTAATGAGGCTGTGCATCACAACCTACATTGTCTTGTTGACCTGTTTCATATTCATGCTGTCTGTAACGGCTCATGGATCAACGAAATGTGTATATATATAATATGTAATATATAATACGTACTTCGCTAACCTAGAAGACACACCACAGCAGTAAGTCACCCCTGGTACAGGTTATACTGTCCTATTTCTTGCCACAAACAAAACGCCATGGATTAACCTTCAGCATGGATGACTTGCTGCTGTCGGCCACAATAATCTATATATCGACGTTTATCGAAAACCTGCAACTTCTGACACAACCATATATTTTCATTCAAACCATCCATTAGAACATAAGTTAGCAGCTTATTGTTTTCTTCTTTATAGATTACAAACGTTGCCCTTATCTGAACCAAAGAAAGAAACGAAATCAACAGTACATGGTTTCTCCCCTACATAAAACAGTCATACATAAATAAAAAACTCACAACAAAACACAATTTGCCATATACAGATACCAAACTCTCTGCATACCTTGTTGTTGGTGGTGGTGTTGGTGGTGGTGGTGGTGGTGGTGGTGGTGGTGGTGGTGGTGGTGGTGGTGGTGGTGGTGGTGGTGGTGGTGTTCCTTCTGCTGTTGCTGCTCCTCGTCTTCTTGTTCAGCTCTTCTACAGATGATGCCTGTAACAGAGAAATCAGACACTCCTTAGGAAAATACAAAACGTGTCTCATCCATCCACACATAAGTGGCCAATCCCCAGCAGCTAGGGATCCACTATGAAATCGGCTACAGTTTAACTTATCATCTTCTATACTTTTTACATCTACATATTTTGCCAGTTCTCTTTGTGCAGTTGTTACTTTTACACAAATCCCTTCTTGAACCACTTCTTGAAGATCCATTTTAATATTATCCTCCCATCTACACATGGGTCTCCCAAGTGGTTGCCTTCCCTCATGTCTGCCTACCAAAATCCTGTATGCAGCTCTCTTTTCCCCCAAACGTGCTACATGCTCCGTGCATCTCATTCTTCTTGATTTGATTACCCGAATAATATTTGGTGATGAGTACAGATCATTAAGTTCCTCGTTATGTAGTCTTCTCCACTCACCTGTCGCCTTGTCTCTCTTAGGCCCAAATATCCTCCTCAGCACCCTATTCTCAAACACCCTCATTCTTTGTTCCTCCCTGAGTGTGAGAGACCAAGTTTCACCCCCATACAAAACAACAGGTAAAATTCTAGTTCTGTATACCATAAACTTTGCGTTTTTGGATAGCAGCCTGGAAGACAAAAGATTCTGCAGCGAATGATAGCAAGCATTCCCCAACTTCAATCTGTTCTTAATTTCTTCATGAATGGAGTTTCGATCCCTTAGGGTTGTTCCCAAATATTTGAATTCTTCCACCCTTTCAAAGGATTTACTATCTATCTTTATGTTGTAATTTTGTCCTGCATTCTGATTTCAAGATATGACCATGTACTTAGTTTTCTCAGGATTTACTTCTAGACCAATCTCGTTACTAGCAACTACTAAATTTTCTACGTTTTCCTTTATACTATGTATGCTTCCACCCAATATATTAACATCATCAGCTTAAACCAGAAGCTGATGTATACCATTCAATTTCAAGCCCCCCTGGTTTGCCTGAACCCTCCTAACGGCATATTCTAAAGCAAAGTTTAAAAGCAATGGCAACAGAGTATCTCCTTGTTTGAAAGCATTCTTAATAGGAAACATGTCAGAGAGAGGTTTGCCTACCCGAACTCTGCTATAGGTTTCACTTAGACACATTTTTATTAACCTTACTAGTTTCATGGGGTACCAAACTCAATGAGAATATTATACAAGACCTCCCTCCTAACTGAATCATAGGCTTTCTTGAAGTCTATAAATAGCTGATGCATTGCCTCATTGTATTCCCATTTTTTTTCAAGTCTTTGACGAATGCTGAATATATGATCAGTAGTTGACGTGTTACATCGAAATCCACACTGATGATCCCCAATAATTTCCTCTGCATATGGAGTTAACCTTGACAAAAGAATGTTGGATAGAATTTTGTACGTAGTCGACAAAAGTGATATGCCTCGATAGTTACTACAATCTGTTTTATCACCCTTCTTATAAATAGGTAGAGTGACTGACTCCTTCCATTCCTCAGGCAATTCCTCCTTATTCCAAATAGAAATAATAAGTTTATGGATCTCAGACCGAATTATCATACCCCCTGCTTTAATCAATTCTGCTGGAATCTGATCAATACCTGGTGATTTGTGTCTTTTTAGCTCTCCAATAGCCATCTCAACCTCAAAGGCACTGGGCTCAGGCACTAGTGGCTCTGCCGTGTGTACTTCAGTCTGCCTAACATCATTAACCCCGTGTATATTCAACAGCTGTGAGAAATGATTCCTCCACCTAGCCAAAATACTGTGGGAGTCTGCAACCAGATCACCCTTCTCATCCTTTACTACATTAATTCTAGGCTAGTACCCCCTCTTAAACTCACTGATACCCCTATACAAGTCCCTGATATTCTTGTGCTTACTGTTTGTTTCAAGTTCATTAATTTTAGCTTTCAGATATTCCTTCTTTTTGTTCCTGAAATGTCTACTAGCTTTATGTCTTACGTTATGCAGATTATCTCCATTGTTTTGGTTTGTATTCTGTAACCACTGAATTTTAGCCTGCTTCCTTATATCTAAGAATTCTGCACATCCTGCATCAAACCATGGTTTATGCTGCTTCCATTCATGTAGACCTAGACTCTCTTGAGCTGAGATTTTGATATTCTCTTTAATGTTTTCTAAAGCCCTATTTATGTCCTCACTAACATTTAAGTTTTCCAAAGCTGCAAACCTGTTTGAGATCCTAAGCTGATACTGTTTCCTAACCTCTAGTTCACTTAGCTTCTTGACATTAAATCTCTCCACATCAAACTTCTGTGCTGCTTGTTCACTTACTGCCAGTCTTTCCCTAACTTTTGCAACCATCAGATAGTTATCAGTATCACAGTCAGCTCCTCTGAATGATCGCACATCGAGTATACTCAAATGCCGTCTCCTATCTATCAGAATGTGATCGATCTGATTATGAGTCTTCCCATCAGGAGAGGTCCAAGGGTATTTACGAATGTTTCAGCGTGGGAACATCATGCTCTTAACAACTAGATTCTTTGATGTGGCAAAGTTAACTGTTCTAACACCACTATCATTACTATCCTGACGTAAACTCTCATTCCCAGTTGTCGGTTTCAAAGCATCCTCTCTCCCCACTTTTGCATTAAAATCTCCTAACAAAATTTTCATATGGTATTTAAGAAAATGATCAAAACCCTCTCTAATTGCTAACAGAAACTGTCCTTTAAATAATCACCTTTCTCTTCTGCTGGTGCATGCGCATTTAGAACAATGATATTACACCAGTGGCATCTCAGCAGTATAAATGACATCTTATCACTAACAATCTCCACGCTCTTGATTGTTTATAATATTCTCTGATGCACAGAAAATCCTGTTCCCAGTTGATGATTTTCTTGCCCTTTGCCATAGAAGAAAGTATACTCCCCGGATCTTACAGTCCCTTCTTTGTCCCACCCAACCTCCTGTACACCCACTAAATCTAACTTATACTAAGCTAATTCCCTGGACACTGTCATAAGTAACCCTGACCTATACAGGCTCCTCACATTCCATGTTCCAAAACTCATATCCCTTTCTGTAGCTTGGGTCATATCAATCAGTCAGTCCAGGTCCAAGGCTTTGTAGGCTGTTTCGTAACATCATAATTTTTTATGGCGAGGAGTTGTTAGCACCTTGCTCAACCCCCAAGCCGGAGTACCACCCTTTGTCGGCTGTCCGTGACTGCTTATTCAAGGTATTCGCAGGTACCCTCCATAACTGGAGGTCATTCCCCCATCCACAACCTGAGGACGCGCCATGCCGTGGTGACAGGGACCCACTTAAGGACCATAAGTATTAGGAATTTTATTTTATGAAGGAGTCAAATTTCAATGAAGGGAATATTGGTCCCATAAAACACAGGTTTTTCATTTTCTTTTTTCTGTCTATTTTTTATTTGCCATTATTCAATTCAGTAACCAAATAAAATACTCCTAGGTTGAAAAAATATTGGGGCGGGGGCACTTGCCCCCCCTTCCTCCCACCTTATGCCTATGTTACGGCACTAACAAGAACCTGTCTCCCATCCCTTTCCTGAGCCATATTAATCCGGTCCATGCCTCTCTTCTCACGTCTTGAAGATCCATTTTAATATTATCCTCACATCTATGCCTGCGTATTCCAAGTGGTCTCCTTCCCTCAGTTCTCCACACCAAAATGCTGCATTTTCAAACAAATCTTGCATTACATTGTGTAAATATTAGGCAAGGGAATCATTTGCATAGTCCAAGGGCATTAGGTATTCTGCCATAAAGGTTTTTAGTAAATTACCTGTATGTATCAGGCAATTCCAATATGATGAGGTGCAATTCAAAAAGTCATTGAACAGTATCTTCTTGTACCTTGCCCCCCCACCACCATTAGAAGATTCATTAGAAGTGCTTGGTGATGATAAATGCTTGTTGTAGTATATTTTGAACTGGCAAAAATTGGAATTGTCTTACCTTTTTACTTTTTACCTTTTACTTTTATACTTTTATATATTTTTTGCATTTTTGTATTGTATTGTATTGCTTGTACTGTGTGTGATGTTGTACTGTGATACTGTTGTTTGTGTTTCTTGTCTGTGCCTGTCATTGATGTTGATATTAGTGATATTATGACATGTTTCATATCCAGCAGCCGATGGGCTGATATTGGACTGATGAAATATAAATGAAATGTATGTATGCATGAATGCACCTCTCCCCTCCCGCATACGTGCTACATGTCCCGTCTGTAAATGTCGATCAATTTTTAAATAGAGCAGAAGCAGTTCTCAGTGTATTGCATAATCCAGAAATTGAATTTATTGGCGGTGGCATAAATGTAACCTATCTGATTGAGACAAATAGAAAACAAAATTTAGACTCATTATCTTACAGTCTCTCCAGTACTGTTAACTTTCCGATAGGAGTTCAAAATAATGTTAGTTTAGCGATAGGTAGTATAGTCACTGGTTAACTCAAAATTAGAAAATCACAGCGCAGAACCTCTTATAAATGGTTTATCTGGCCATGAAGCTCAACTCATACAGATAAATGATATTGATTTGCGATCTAGTAATCATCACCAAACAGCAAGGAAAATTAATAAATATACAATGACAGATTTTGTTAAAAAAAATTAAGCTACGAAACTATGACACACGAAACTGAGAACATTATTAAACCCCTGAAGGCTAAAATGCATACGAATGTGACGAAATTCCTACTGATTTACTTAACACAAGCGTTGATGTTGTGGACATACCCATATCCGACGACCTTCCAAGTACATGACACCCAATTTGCAAGTAGAGACAAAATTCCAATTTTATTTCCAATACGCATCGACGGGTTGGTGCACAATAAGACGAATAACTAGCTACACCTTAAATAAATTAAATTATTACAACAGAAGCATATTAAATGGATGACCAATATCTCATGACCGCACACAATGCGTCACTATTAGGCACAGGTAAACCATAACGCACCTTCGACTTCCATGGTTTGACTGCCACTAGGTGATCCCAGGTGGTCAAACACGTGTGAAGCACACGGTGAGTTGCATTCTACAGATTACACAACAGTGGCCACACAATAATAGCTTCTTGTGGACCATACCAAGCACTGTGGTGGTAAGTGTAATGCCTGCCAGTGAAGATTTCGAAGGGGCGAGCAATGGAAATTCTCGTAATGAAGGCGAAAAGAAAGTACACATTTACTTAGCTGGACATCCGCTCAAAGAAGCCGAAGAACTTGTATGTGATGAATCTGCTTATGTAATGTTCTATGAAGTCCAGACTGGTTAGAATTCTGCACCACGTGGTTAGCTACATTAGTGGCTCTGATAATAAAAGCAATTTTTGGCAGGATTTGTTACTGTACTAAATGTGTCACAACTGAAGGCAGAGTGCGTATTTTATATAACATTACTTATGTAGACATATCGCTCAGGATAGGGACAGGTGGCGGGCTCTTGTGAATGCGGTAATGAACCTCCGGGCGGGTTCCATAAAGTGCGGGGAATTTGTTGACTAGCTGAGAAACTGTTAGCTTCTCAAGAAGGCCTCTGCTCCATGGAGTTAGTTGGTTATGTACACATTTCAGGGTCTCCTCGCCTTAGTTTTGATGTTATTCACAACAGCCTTGGCGAGAAAAGAGAATTGCATCCATTGTGTGCCTATGTTGTGGCTGGCACTCAGGATCTCCGACCGCATATAAACAAAGTATTAGTGATGAGGGTGAGGAAGAATTTGTACGACACCATGGTGACGACTTGTAGTCAAAGTAGAATGTCTTCTTAGTGTTCCTAACCTTAAATGGAACTCACTTTCAGTGACAAGTTAGCAGTATGGAGTAGGTAGAAAATTTTGTGTCATGTCTAATAACAAGCATGAAATTCGGTAAATTTTTCTTTTATTATATTGTAGTAGCATATGGTTTAAATCATCTTTATTACTAACATGGTGCTAGTAGTTGTCATTTCACTTTTTTACTTAAACAGTTTGAAACCAAATAAAGTGTTATGATTCTTTTCCACCTTTGCTTAACCGTGTACAAACCAAAGCTTTAAAATAACATTTCAATTATTGAAATCAGTATTTTCCTATTTCTGCTGCCTAAATAAAGGATTCAGTTGAAGTGGGACAGTATACTTTTATTTTGTTATTACTCATGTGCACGTCATTAAATTTCAAAATACCACTTGCCTTAATACGTTGTAGCTGTGAATCAAAAGTGTGCATTTTGGCACACCAGTGGTAAAATGGAGGATGTGCTATGGTGTGTTTCACACACAAGCTTCACATCTCATACATATACCATTGTCACTTGGTGACTGAACATTACTTGTGATATAATACAGTTTTATACTGTAGGTATGTAGATAAACTTGAAAGCAGTTCAGAGATGAAGCAAATGCCTGCAGATAATACCAGTGTTTCTAAAGTTGTAGAACTGTTTAGTTAGGTTAGGCTAGGTTAGGGTTTGCATGTTGTTTTAACCTTCATAATCTCATGCCCCAACCTGAAAGCACCTTCCAAATTACATGGCTGTGTTTTCTTTACTCAGTACCATTGAGCCTATTAATGTCATGTTTCTCTCTGAAGGCAGCCTAACAAAGAAACATACTTGACACTGACTGCCATGAATTAACTACACAAGCACACAGACAAATATGATTATATCAGCCTTGTTAGATGTCGTGTAAATGTGTGGAGTGGGTGCTGCAAGTTTTGTGTTTAACATAACATCTGTCAGTGTTTTGAGTCAGTTGTCTAATTTTGAAACTGTTTTCATTTTGATCTGAAATGTTGATGTTTTCATTACAGATGTCTAATATGCATAAGGCACAAAAAACTGAAGAAGAAGAAGGAGGAGGAGGTAAAATGCCACATCTTGAATGTGCTCGAATTAAGCACCAAGGTTGTGTAAATGGGATACATTTAAGTATATGGCGATCCGTCTGTCAGAATTTGTAAATGAAGAATCACTGATATATTAGTACGTGTGTCTTCCTCAAATACAGACGTTTATGTAATTTATAGAGTGTACCAGAATACATATGTGTAAAGAACATGTGTAAGACAGCATGAAAACCAATCGAGTTTTCTCAAGTTGTCTTACTTCTGATTTGTATCTGGGAGGTGCCTAGTTTGAACCTTGGCTGAAACACCCACTATTCTAATCGCGGCTGTGGAGTTGGAGTCGGAATGAATTTTGGGTGGAGCTGGAGTCAGTAAACATGTACTGACTCCGACTCTGACCTTGACATAAAATCTTAAATAAGTACTAGCTACTGTAAGCATGAGACTTATACTGAAATATACTGTTCACTAAACTGCTTTTGAGCTGTCATCTGCATCAGTGATGGGATACAAACTGATACTTCAGTGACCTGCTGTGGTTTGTCACTGACGTGGCTGATAGCTTGAGAACAGTGTAATTAATCTGTTCACTGCAAAAGCTTCAAATCTTACACAATCATGTGACTGGTCTCTGTGGCTACTGCTGATTGTTCATATCCCAGACATCAGACAGGACTTGCCTTGAAACTGATACACTAAAATATAAATGTCTTAACACATGGAGATACTGGGCCAGTTTAACTTGGGTTTTATTGCGACATGCTTTGGCTCAGAACTTTTTATTATTGATCAGCATGCCACAGACAAGAAATATAATTTTGAGATGCTCCAGCTAAACACTGTACTGCAGAACCAGAGGCTTGTTATGTAAGGACCTCATAATGCCTGTAATCTTAATAAAGAAAAGGAACTTGAAATAATAAGCATGTGATACTGAATATGGATCCAGGTAGCTCAATAAATATATGTGGGCTGGATGACTGGATAATTGAAGTTTGATTGCTACTGGAGGTAGTGATTTTTCACTTGGTTACTGCATCCAGACTGGCGGTGGGACATAGTCAGCTGCCTATCAGATGGGTACTGCAGGATATTTCCTGAGCAGTAAAATGAACAGGGCTTAACACTAACTCACTTCCGTCTATAATGTTTGGGGTTATGAAAGACTGGAGCTATACCTCCACAATATGGCCAAGACTCAATTGGTCATGGTGCCAATCCTATAAAGGACAGAGGCCTACGGACTAAACTGTTGAATTCACACTCTAATGCTCAGTACATGGGAACAGAAACAACTGAACTCTGCCGTAGATTTCCCTATTTTTAGGACTTTGTGTTACATGTATGTGCTTAATTTTACCGCTGCACCAGCTGTTTACATAATGCAGATTACTGCATTCACACGTCTTGCACCCAAACCTGCAGTAGCACACAGATAATAAAAATTAACAAGAGTGTCATACAGGTTACGAAACGAGTCCAGACAGGCCAAGCTATACTAGACACTGTGCTCTGCTACTCCTGTCTCAAAACTGAATCCTGTACTTGATGCAGCATTATTAAATAACCCATGAACCAATACACCCACTTTCCATGGTTCTTTAGTTCTTAATACATGCATATATTAAATTAATGTAATTTTTCACTACATTACGTTTACTGTATTTAGCTGCATGTAAAATACCTGGTCTTCATAGTCTTCAACTTTCAGGAAAATACCTAGGCAGAACGTTTTTAACTCTGTGCTTGATTATAAGAAACCACCAATTTTCCAAATTATGACTTCAGAAAAACTTCTGCTTATACAGTATTTGGATACATATGGTAATTGGACTGTAGCATTACATTTTAAAAGTACCAGTAAGTCTGTTTTTATTTATAGATTTGAATTATGATGTGAAATATACATTGTCTCTTTCTTAAATGTTTCAGACCTCAGAAGCTTGATTTAACGCAGTAAATGAAAGTATTCTAATACAGAATGAAGAAATATTTAATCAAATTGGATTTGATTTCATCATTGATGAAAAAGGTAGAGTCTGAATGTAATAATATAAAGTCACTGTTAGTATGGGAAATACAACGCTGATTATTTAATAACATAAAGTATTTTATAATATGAGTAGTGTAAGCCTTTTAAAGATCTGCATCCCTAGAAGTTCATTTTATATATTTAACAACAAGGAAATTAACTGCATTTTTAAGTCATGCTGCATTATTTCTGTTTTATTTCCCACAAAATGCTGTTTGTTTCAGATTTTTTTTTGTTCAAATAATAAGTTTATCATAAACCATGCGCAAAAATTTCAGTTCCCACCTGGGTTGGATAAACATTAGTATCTGATCTTTTGGGTTGTAGACTTGTCAGGGGGTACTAGCATTTCAGAGCGACATACTGCTTTCATCTTCATGGCAAAATGTTGGTACCTGTTTGACTAAAGATGGCTTGAGCCTGAAGATAAGACACTACGCTCATTTCAGATGTTTGTAACTACAAGTAATATAAAGATGAGAAGAAATTAAAGTATGCTCACATAATTTTAAAGAAGCATAATGATTTAACTACACCCAGAAACTCTACCACAATATTTACATACTCCTAAAGTTTTACACATTTTAGGCTCAATTTTATTTGATTCTATTTCGTACCCAGTTCCAGTTTTTATATTTGCAGTGCCTGGTTTGATTTAATAAGTACAAACCAGTTTAACAGTGCCACTGTTTGTGATTTAATAGTACAGTCATCTCTATTTAAGGTGTATTTGTAATAAAAAAGTTTGTATAGCAAAAGGGAATGTACATTGGTAAATGAAAATTATTTTTCCAGTCGATCCCACAAAACAAGTACAACTTACCGAAATTCCTGTCAGCAAAAGCCGGCAATTTGCATAGGAAGACACTGACGAATTGCTGTTCATGCTAGACGTAAGGATATGTACGTATCTAGTGTATACTCTAAAACTGCAGTCCACCTACAACAGTTTGTTTGCAGATGGCCTTGAAAGATTCAAACTACATGAATACTAGAGCATATGTAAAATTATGCAGGCACAAAGGAATTTTCTTTTAGTTTTTCAGAGACGTTACTTCAGTGTGTTGGGAGTTTTCTGAATAAGTTAGCCCATTTGTGCTAGAATAAAATGCCTGGGGCACTCTGAAAAACACAAGAATTTAAATGGCTACCATTAATGTCAATGTTATAGGCGACTCTTTGGCCAACTTTGGCATTTTAAACCCCACACTGTAAGTTGATCATGGTTAATGTTCAGTGCAAAAGGGATAATTTAACACTTTGCTGTGAAACCACAATAATCAGGTTGTCATGAACAAATGCACTGCTGAACTTCCAATTTGAATTATGAAATATACTTCACACACATACAATGGTGTGAAGCAATCAGGACAAACTTACACTTACAGCAAATATTCGACAAGGGAAATCAGTACTATCCAGTTCTGGTAAATTGAACCTTATGGGGTGAGAAATTGGGGAAAGAAAGAAGCAAAAGGGAGGATCAGGGTGTCAGACTGGTACCTGTTTTATGGCATTAGATGACAATGAAAAATATCAGTCTCAAATACATTGGCCATTATAACACTCGGAGCTGGCATAGTCACTGTAATGTACGTGGCACATGCTTTTGCACAGGTAGTAGTTGCTGATTCATATACCCTTGTTAGGCAAATACCCGCCCTGTGCTACCCACGTTCCTTAAATACGTTCCAAGACTCACTTTACCAGAACTACACTGTACATGATAACTACATTAAAATTGCTGTAACACTTTATATATATTAATATATATTAAGGTATACAGTGAGCTGGATGGGAGATTATAAACACCTTAATTTCATTTGCTGTATTTGTAAACTGTAAGTTAAGTGATGTCAATCCTCTGCTCTTCCTGGCATAGCAACATATAGTAAATTTAGAAGGACCTTGTGAATTCTAACGTAGCAAAGTAATGAAAATTCAAATACCCAAAAGAGAAGTTGGTGTGACAGCACCACATACACACTGGTATTGGAAAGGTAATGGACAAAGGGTTACCTATACACAACCTTAAAAAAGTAGTTTGGCAGGCATGTTTTGTCCTGATCAGATAACTGTTTTCTAACATGCAGAAATATTAAGGTCATACTAAACTATATTTGTGAGTTTTCAGGCTTTCACAGCAGTAGCTGAGGATTCCGTTCTTCTGGAATATGACACTGTGTCACTGGGGAATCTGTTCCCAATGTTTTCAGACCACTATGGGGTCTCAAAATGTTGGGAACTGATTGCCCAGTGATGCAGCATCACATCCCAGAAGAACATAGTCCTAAAATATACTTACTTGTCAGGATTCTCCACATACCATGTGCCGGCCATCAAGAGATATGGCCATGTTTGCATCCAGAGCTTGCCGTGTATCTGTCATGATCAGGACAGCCTTAAGCAAAATAGATACAAGGCGTCTGATTGACCATATGGGAGAAATTGAACAACCATGGTACATATAATGTGAAGCTTACTGCTAAACGTGTCAGGTGTGATACTGTTCAGTTGCAAGAGAGCTGCATATTTTATTAATGTGTTCACAATTCTCAGAATTGTCCACATGACTGACCAACTATGAGGCACCTTGTGAACTTGGACCTTACTCACAATGGAAAATCCTTATCAGTTTAACATTCCTGTGAACACAGCATTTTAGCAAACCAGCTATTGCATCTGAAAATAAATATCATGTGAATTCTTTGTTACTCTGACTGTGGCCATTTTTCTCTGAGCTGTAGATTATTGGAAGAAATATTATTTTCGTAGTATGTTTAACACTGGAAAAAAGCAACCTGACCCGTATAGGCTCCTGAAGTTCCAAATTTCACATCCATTTTTCATCCCTTTGATAAGTCCAAGGAATCTGAGGCCCTGTGTAACATTTCGTGACATTGTGACTTAGAGTAAGCAGCTGTCACCCCACCAGTCCCACAGCCAAGCTGAAGGACCACCTTGTGAGCTTTTCATAACCCCTCATTCAGTATATTCACAGCTATCTTTCATATCTAGGGACAATTTTTTTCTTTTTGAAGACTGATCTACATTGCAAATGGGTGATGTAAATGATGAGTATGTCATGAATTTTCATGCTATGGACAATATACTGGTAAATCACAAAGCTATCATCCAAATCACGGGTCTCCAAACCGTGGCCCACCAAACTGTATTATGAGGCCTGGTATCACATTTGTAAATTACTCGTATGTATATACTATACAGTTACACAATAATTCAAGTCGTTTGGTATATCACTTACTGTGATTTTGATTTGTGGCCTGCAAACCAGCCTGCAATAACTGTTGTGACCCTTTTCCATAAAAAGATTGCACTATGCTCTAAATGAACTGCTGCTGCTACAAAAACTCATTTCATATGGAAAGACACAAGCACAAAGGTTTGCCAGTTCTTGAATTAAGTTCTGAGGTAGCTGTTTAGCAAATTTTATACATGTGATTTATACACCAATTGTTCTAAAAAATACTGAACACACTCAATGCTGTACTTATGACAACTCTGGTAGCTGTCCGTCTGACCTTGATGGATGAAGAGTAGTTGTGGTGGTAAATCGTGGAAAGAAACGGCCAGGGCGTTATAAATTGTAAACTACTGACTCATGAACAGTGACACTTTGGTTCCTATACAGCGAAAGCATGAAAGTTAAAAATCTGAGTAAAGACCGTACCAGCTGACGTCTAATATGAGCCGTATGATTAGCGTTTTATTACACACACATACACCTTTTCTGGCAATATCAAATCAATGAAATTAAGTTTACTGGCCTAACAGATTGCTCACATTCCAGTACATGTATCTCTCCAGAGCCAAATGGGAAAACACTGTCCCATGCAGGGGCAGGCATGGACATTTACAACAAAACTAAAGGCCAATTCACACATACCATGCTGTGTTGCTAAAGGTTTAGACTGTGTATATACAATGAACAAAAAGAACACAGGATGTTATTTAACACCTCAGACAAAATTCTGCAACACTGAGAACACCAACAAACTCACGCTTGCTTCCTGCACTCACAACATGCAGTATTCTGATGGCTGTCATCTTGGTGTGATGTCAGTAGAGATAAATACACAGACTCTGTCTGACATAACAATTCACTTCATTGCAACACAGCTACACTGTTTTGGTCCACTACGTAACAACTGTCAGGCTGTCAGACACTCAAAAAAAAAAAAAGGCACACAAACAAAGAGTACAACGTCATTTGTTCTTATGAGATCTCAAAAATTACAATTACTTAATGTGCTTCTTTATTGCATCAGTTCATAACTGTTATTTATATACAACCATATTATTTTTAAAAACAATATGTACAAAATTTTACATTTGTATTTTAATATTTATCTTAAGTTCAAATGTATGTTCAAATTTTCTTGTGTTGAGGTCTACTTTACTCTACTTTGGCCTTCTAATTTTTGTTATCAGGTTGTATGGCAAAGGTCGAGTTCACACGGGGTATATAATCTTCTGTTACTGGATTCTGTTTTTTATTGGTCAAACTTACTATTGATGTGGACTGCTGCTTTTTATGTACCTCATGCTACTGTCACACAAATTGTCAAACTTTTTTTGAAAGATTTTTATACTTGACAGCCTGATGATGGTTCTTTAGTGGACTGAAACACGTGGCTGTGTTCCAATAAAAGTGAACAGCTGCGTTAGATGGGAAGTCTGTGTACTTACTTTGTCTCAGAACGCAGCTTGGTTTACACTGCTGAGAACTTCACATAACCTTATTTACAATTTAGGTCTTCTGGGATGTGATGCTGTGTCACTGGGTGAATGGCTCCCAGCACTTTGAAGGATAGAATACAACAAAGGTGGGCATCAGTGTCCCATGCACATGGATCATACTTGATCCTTTGTGCAGCCCTTATATTCATGCACTTTGCAGCCCCACATTTTGAAAAGTGCAGTATCCTACGGCAGAGATGTCCTTAAAGTCCCCTAGTTTCACAAAATGACTACCCAGGTACCCAAATCGTATGTGGCCAAAGCCTCACAGTCACAAAGATGCATCTCAGATGCCCATTTGCATCTGTCACACTCGGGACAGTGTACCAGCCCCAGTTCAATTAGGTGTCCTTTTAAATAACAGTGTCTTGTTAGCAGCTCTGTCTGTCCTCTTGGCTGGTTTCTACTTATGCTGAGTAATCTTCCAGCTCTTTTAGCAGAAGGTCTTTTAAGAAAGAACTTAGCTTACCTTTGGCCATGAACAGACTGCCATTGCTATGCGTGTTTCCTATTCATCTATCCCATGATCACCTCCCTGCCAATCATGGTAGATATGCCCAGGGCAGGCTCAGGTCCTACAAGTGGACGTGAGGAACCCTGCCTAGCTAGTTGATCAGCCAAACAGTTTGAATGATTATACTGCCTTCTGCTTCCCTTGAAGATGAGGGCAATGCAACCCTTTGGAACATCAGGATCACTCATCCAGCAACATGGCATCGTATCCCAGAGGAACTGCATCTTCAGCATTACTACTGTGAGAACGTCAAATTTGGCATGATGTTGTCAGTGTGGTTCGGCTGGTATTGTGAATGATTAATCTGCCATGGCCTCAACAGATGGAGCTGTGTGCACGTGTTAAGAAATTATAGGCCTCAACAACCCAGGCGTTCTATATGAATCACTCTGTACTCTTATATGGACTGTCCTATGAGATAGTTAATGATCAGCTGCTATGGAAATTGTTCTCATTTACTCTACCAAGCCAGACACCCAGCTGACTGATCTTTGTTTCCTGCAGTTGGGGTTGCTGCTACCACTGTGGGATTTCCAACAACCTTGCACACACAAACCTTGCTGGGTTTATGTGGGGAGGCAACAACACTTATTGGCCAAAACCACTCAAGACGTGGTTATTAAAACATACATCATTGGGACCTGAACCCTGGCTGCCTACACCATGTGTCACCTCATTACCAACTATGCTATCATGAACAACTGAGCTCAACTTCTGTCTATAACACATACAAAGGAACGATTAAAAACAAGGAAATTAATCTGGGGATAAACAGTGGCATGTCAACTATTATTTTGGCCAGGGTCCATTACCACACTGCAAAGCATGAATAAAACTGGACAGCTTCAATTAACCAACACCCCTTGTAAGTGTCATGATGGTGTGTTAGTTGATTCATAGCACTGTAAGGCAGAACAGTTACACAGATATGATGAAACCCCAAGATGTGAGGAACACAGAAAGTCACGGTACCTGCAGTATACTGCAGGGTGCCAAATTATATTGAATACCACACACTGCCCAGGAAACAACGGTTTGATGTCCTATCCTTCAGATGACCGGCTGATTCGAATGCAAGAGCACAGGCAGTCTGTTCTATTTTGAATACAAACTTTGGATACTATATGGTATTACAAACATTTAGGCAAGTGGTCAGCTGCACGCTATAGCCAATTTACCCCATACAAAAGGGACCCACTCTCTACTCGAACAGTAACCTACATGGGCCACAAGGCCAGTCCACATGTGGCAAAGGGGAAAAAATACTTTGGCCTGCCAGGGATTAAACGCTGGCCATTGAGCTGGCATGCAACCACTGTACTTGCTAATCCATTCTGTAACTGGTTGGTATGCACCAAAATTAAACTGACCCTACAAATGTTAGTGTGGACCCCTACCATCAAATATGATCACACACTATGGCATTGTGCTCAGTTTACACAATTTTGACAGACAATATATAAATGTCAGCATGTGGTAACAGGAAGTTCATGATTAAAATTGCTGTGTCAGTACAACTGCACTCCACTGTCAAACTGACCTAGGCAAGGTTTCTGTTCCTAGATCCGAACTGCAGTGTTCATTAAACATCATACACAAGATCAAGGTTATCAAATCACCCTTATTTTTTTAAAAGGGGACAACCCACAAATACCAATTTTACACGAGACAAAAGAAAGTGGTTCTGTTTTACATATGACAAATGCTTTCGGAGGGACAAAATCCCCCACCTATCTCGGTTATTCTTGAAGATGGAATTGTCATCTTTTAGCATACAATATAGCAGCGGTTCCCAACCTTTTATGTGTGTGATAATAAAGCAGCAAATGTTATATGACCCGTGACCGTACCACGGAAACGGCAATAGTCAGTGATATTTACTGTAAATGAACCAATACTAATGCCTTTTCTTGAACACTATATAACATTGCCACTTATTAAAAAATATTAAATTTTTAATGTTACTTGTCAAATCCAATATTTTTTGGAAGAAAGAAATCTTTATTTAAGTAATTCATATATGTGCTGGTTAGACAAATCATTCCCTTCTAAATAAAAACTTGTGAAATACTGAACAGATGGAATGTTACATAAAATGAACAGAACAATAATGTCAAAAACTTAGTGACTGAAAAATTTAACACATGTGTTACTTATTTTAAATAAAGGTTATTTCCCTCTTGTGATCCTATGTCAGACCCCCCATGACCCTGATTTGGGTTGCGACCTGACGTTGGGAACCACTACCATACATGACCATTAGTTGAATGATACACTACACATAACTCAATTTAGCTCAGTGGCAATGGTGCAAACAATATGATGTGTTACGTACCTTTAGTATTGGATCCATGTAGCTGTCTGCAATTGACAGGAATGGGCCCTTGGCATACGCCTGGGACATCCCTTTGGGGACAGGAGGGAGAAAGGGGTAAGAGCACAAAGCATGTTTTTTTCCCTTAACCAATCATACACTTATTATGCAAAGGCAACTAATTTGTGAATGCTCACAACATTATGAAACCTGTCTGCTGTGAATGGTGTATCAAAACCAAAATAAAACACATCAATTTAGACAGCCGCAATAAATTCATCTGCTCAAGAAAGCCAATATGTAGAAAATCTATCTTGTTAGAACTGGATATTATGTTCAAGCAGCAATGTAATTTAAAGATTCTTTTATTAATTTTAGACTTGTTATTACTTATTCATTGTGGTCATCACCAGGTGCACACCCAGAAATTTGTGCTGGGGGGGGGGGGGGGCAGACCCTGAAGCTATATATAATTTATGTTTGATTTTAAAAATCATGCTGTAAGTATAACACAAGTCTCTGCAACTGCACTTATACACAAACGAAAAAAAAACTACGTGTTCCATGACTCAATGATAGTGTCCTATCTTGTTTTTTTTAATTTTATTAATTTGTTTTCCAAAATCCTAATGTACTAGTCATCAGCTGATTTCAGTGGCTGATACTGGCTGAAGGGTAAGTCATGTAAAGCTTTTGAAATCATAATACCTACAAAATCTGCGTCTTTTAAATTTCGGTTTGGGGGGGAGGGCTGGAGCCCGGCAACCCCCCCCCCTTGGGTGCGCCCCTGGTTTTAACTGATATATTTGTCGACATTAATAACCATCATCATCATTATTCTGCAGCTTAAGTGTGCCTGTTTCCTTATTCAATTATTTGTTCAACCCTTTAAAGACGAAGCGTATCTGTTTTATATAAGCACTCACTGCGTACCGCGCTGTAAACACTCTGCACTTTGGTTATAAAAACCAATCTCTTAATGTGTTACTTCTAAAGCCTACCCGGCGTTCTGGTTCTATTCACAAGCTAGCGGAGCGCACAAATTCGTCTCTTATAACACAAAACTAATTTCACTACCACAGCACTTGCTACAACGCCACATTTCCACGGCTCCAACCAAACCGGTGCTTTTTCGCAGTGTCGCCAACATCTGTTTAGTCAACCAAATTTCCCTTTCCGTCACTATTTCCCAACACACTCCCACCTTTGAGTTGTATCTTGCCTCAGCGACTCAAACCTGTTAGCAATAACAAAAGCAGAAAGCAGCATTCGGTACACAACGATCAGGTTCATCTGCCTTATCGAACGAATCCAATGATTTTCGTAAGCACAGATAGTACCCGACAGAACAAGCAGAGACTTATTTCTGTGTCACTTCATTACCTCGGCCGGCAGACCTGTTCTGTCTAAAAATATTCGTGGTTTTTCTCAGTCTTTCCTGTAAATGTCAGAATGATGCCGATATCTCAAAATGCAACAAAACTAATAGGACTGCATTTTGGTGATAAATGTTGAAGGCAAAATTTTCGTATGCTTAACTAAGCACATTAAATTCACACTACCCCTGAAATATTGAGGCTGACATGACAGACTTTTTTGGATAGATTTTTTTTGGATGAAGTGGCATACATAATTCTGAAATTTATGTTATGAAATAAAAGATACCTTAATTTCTCAGAACACTCCCTGAAATTTAATTCTAGATATGCTGCTGATATTTCAGGTTTGAAAGACCATCTGTTCTTTACTACGTAAGAAGTTATTTGAAAACAAAATGGCATTAAATATAACAAGGAAAAGATAAATATCTTGACATACAAGCATTATTAGAATTGTCATCATTGGAGGCGACACTATAATAAGACAGACTGTTAGAGCTTTAAAATGGGACAAGCACATGTTTTGTTATTGATACAGTTTTAATGTGACATCTTACATTAAATAACAAATTACATATTGTGACCGAACTTCCCTTGTCAGGTCTGGTTCGGGTCCAGCCAGGGAAACGAACAATAATAATGTGTGTGGCAAAAGGGTTCAACCCCCTCACCCCACTACACAAAAAGGAATAAAACTCTCTGATCGGGGAAACCGGCGGTCTAAAGAGGCTCTCAGCAGGGATAATCGCCCCACTGTTTGCAAGTTCGAGACTTCAGGCGGCAATGCTGAAGGCCAACATCTGGCCAGCTCCGGCCACTACATTTGCATGAGTCGACACTTACTAGTGTCACAGATTCATTGCAAGGAGGGTATGAAAAGGGTCACCCTCTTGACGACTACTTGGCCTTACTAAGGAGCTAATCCTCCTAGTAAGCGCGGAACCATGAACCCAGCGTTCAGGGTTCAAACAATGAGGGAAGACACCAACCCCCACTTGGAAGGAAAGAGGTTGTGAGGGCAGTTGTTAAACAGACTGAGTACTTTGACGTTCATTGTCCCAGTTGGCCTATAGTAATAAAATATATAAAGTAAAACAGTCAGCTAGCCAACAAAGTGTATTTAATGATGACACAATATAGACAGAGCGACTAGTTTCGGCATTTATCTGCCATCTTCAGGCTCAAAGTTCAAAAACTTGTTTTACAAAGACTCTACATAGATAAGATAAAAACAGTGGAGGCCTTCACTTTACAGTATTACTGGCTAGATACACTTTGTTGGCTATCTGACTGTTTTACTTTATATATTTTAAGACTGAGTACTCTTTAGGAGGTCGCCGTGTATCGGTTGAATATAAGGCAGGAGAGACGAGTGTCAGCAATCAGTGTTACTGTATGTACGTCCTGTAATGTCTAATATAATAAATAACGTACAGTTTAAGTTACCTATATGACTTGATGAGTACACCCCTGTGTCATCCTGAGACAGTCGACCACTGAGCTGAATAAACAAGAAAGTCGGTTGCAATATAACGCACAATTATCACAACCAGATTTTTGCTGTATATTTCCACAGTTTCTCACCTAGTCATCACTTCAGCTCAATAGCTGTGGAAATGTTCAATTTTTAGGCACATTCGAAAAATTTCTAAAAGCTACTATTAGCTTCGTCATCTCTGTCTGTCCGTCCACATGTAACAACTCGGCTCCACTGTACGGATTTTCATGAAATTTGATATTTTCAGTATTTTTCGAAAATTTGTCCCGAAAATTCAAGTTGCAGTAATGTATGACAAGAATAACGGGTACTTTACATGGACACCGAATGTACATTCATGCTTAGTTCTTCTCAGAATAAGAAACGTTTCAGACAAAATTTGTAGACAAAATCCAAACACACAATTTATGTTCAAATTTTTTTTTCTCGAAAATAGTGCCGTTTGAGATAATGTGCAAAAATATGGCACAGGTAGACAGGCCACACATGACAATATAATGCTGCGCAGAGAAGATGTGATTTGCACGCCGGATATCTAAGGCAAGAATTCAGACACACACTCATACTACTTAGTGCTTATTGCTTTATAACTGATTGACTACGTCTGATCTCGTAAAATGCTTTACGGCAACACGAAAACTGAGAAACTGCGCAACGGCTGATCTGTCGTTCCGATCTGTTCGGCCAAATTGTACGCCTAAGGGAGGCCATGAGCAAATGAACATTATTTCTTTATATTTTTATCTTTATATTTTGCATACGGATGTGAGAGTGACCACTAAATATAAAATACAAACAGTCCTCACAGCTTCATTAGGTTGTTATTAATAAAATAATACAGTACAAGGCTACATGTTTCAACCGTTCATATGACCATCATCAGGCCTGTATACAGGAAGCAGTGTGAGAATAGTTACTGCTTATGAGATTTCAAGAGGCAATTGCAGTATTTAAAACCGTTGTTCACATATATGGTTCAGTATCAGGATATAAGATTTAATATATAAAAATACAGTATAAACTGTTGGTTAAAATAGTTTTAAAATAATAGTTTTAAAAATAGTATAACTGGTTTAATAGTTTAGGTTTAGTTTGGAGTGCTAATTTGAAGAAGAGTCGATCTATTATTCATTTTGTTTTCCTGTGATTTTTGGTGCTAATGTTTGTAGTTTCCTTGACGGTAGTACTCGGCTGCTGTGAATTGCGTATGGGTATTTATTGACGTGGGTTGGTACGGCAGTCTCACTTGGCAACTGTGGATTGTGTGAATAGTTATGAGGGGAGTTCCATATGCATGTGATCTGATCCTTGTATTTTGATACCGGGTCGATGATGGCTTCACACAAGTGATGTTTTCGTGGTTGAGGTTTTAAATTTTAGCCTCCAATAAATAAATAATGCCTTCGAAATAACTTACGTTACTCTCCCACTCAGTATTTAAATAACTTGTCAGACACACGAACTGATAATTTTTATGCATAATACAGCCAACAAATCCCCCAACATTAAATACAAATACATTAAATAGTCCATGCGTTCTCTACATTACAAAATTTACACATGAAGAACGAAGAGGAAACATGCAGTGTTGCGGGCCAGTATGTCCAGTTGCTTTCGCATTTGACCCAAAACCTGCTTTGAGTTTGACAGGGCTCGTACAGGGGAAAGAAGGTGGATCGGTGTCTACGGACCCATCGCTCCCATCTTTAACGTATACAGCAACCACAGAACAACATTTGCAATCCAAAACAAACAAACAAACAAACAGGGTAAACACCAACAGGTCACCGCTAATGTGTCTACGGACCATGAAGTGGCGACTTTTCGCCATATGCTACATAGAATACAGCAGTCAGCATCGCATTCAACAAACAGTCTTAGACTACAGTTTGTGTACACATATAGTGTATATGTACATAACGGGTACAAATACAGCGTAATGATACAAGCTGTGAGTCAAACCTCGGACCGTGCCTTTGAAAGTAAACTGTGAGCAAGACATTTTTGTGCATATTATCTAGCCTATCAGATGAAGCTGTCCGTCGACTACGTTGGGTTGCCTTCCTAACACTTCTGTGAATGGAAGTTGCTGGAAGGCCGAACGTCCGAGGGGACCGCTGAGAACAGCAGTTCCGGTACCGCTAGGTTAGCTGGGGGCGACTGTGGTCGCTGCCTGGAGAGGAGCAACACAGCCTTTGGAAGTGCTTGGTGCGTTCGGAGCGTGATGAATAAATAAAGCTGGAACCTGTTGCGACCAGTAGTGTACGTGTGTGTTCCGTGCACTTCATCACACATGGCTGGGCACTTCCACGTATGTCTCTGAGATACTCTGCTTTCTTCTGCCTGCCCCCTTACGCATGCGTGCTGAACACTGAATGACTGCCGTTGCAACCCGACCTCCAAGTGTGCCAATTCCTGCCTGCCTAATTGCCTTGCTGCTTGCTTCTGCCTATGTATCTGCCTGCCTCTCTCCCTGCTTTTACCTGAATATGTTTCTCTCCCTGCCTCTTCCAACTTGCCTTTCTGCCTTCCTCCTATTCTCCCTGCCTGCCTTCTTCTGCCTCCTTGAATCTGCCTTACTGCCTGCTTGCCTGAATGCCTTCAGGGCTGCCCATTTCCCTGCCTGCCTACCTTCCTCTGCCTGCCTGTGTTCCTCTACCTACCTGCCTCTGCCTTCTGCTGCCTACCTACTTCTGCTGATGCTTCTGCTTCTGCCTTCCTACGCTTCCTTCAGCCTCCACCTGCTCACCTCTCCCTCCTCTTGCTTCTCCCTGCGTGCATCTTCCTCTGCATGCCTTTGTCTGCATGCCTGCTCACTGCCTGCCTCTGCTTGCCTGTCTGCCAGCCTAGGATGATTCTGCGTAACTCTACCCCTGCCTGCCTCTGCATGTTCGCCTGTCCTGTCTGCAGCATAATCTGCCTGCTACTGTCTTTGAATTCCTGCTTATGCCAGCCTGCGTCTGCCCTCCATGAGTGTTAGACTCTGCCTGCTGACGTTCACCTTCGCCTGCCTGTCCTTGTATGCCGTCCCTGCCTGCCACTGCCTCTGCAGGCCTCCATCAACGTTCATGCTTGCCTGTCAGCCTCTCCATTCAGACATTCCCGCCTGTCTGCAGGCTTGCCTTTCTCTCGGACTCTGCCTCCTTGCCTGCCGGGCTGCCTGCGTGCCCCTGAATGAATGCCTGTGCCTAGAATACATCTGCCTGCCTCTGCCTCCCTCTGCCACTGCCTTCCTGTCTGCTTCCGCATGTCTGCCTCTCAATCTGCCTACCACTGCCTCTATATTCCTGCCTGCGTCTGTCTGCCTGACTATTACTGCCTGACTTCTTCAACCTACAAGTCCTCAGAATGTGGTCCTCTGACATCAGTGGCAGTTGACTTCGCTTTCTTTCATCATCCAGTATCTGGCAAATTTATGTGGTCACTACTTTGTATATTCTTTAACTTGAGATTGGAAGCCATGCAAACATACTGCAGGACCTGAATTATGAAGGGCAGGCATAATCATGATCAGGTGTCACTTGACACTTCTCATGTTACAAACATTTGCTGCAATTATTAATCCTATCCATTTCTGTCAGCCAAACTTTCAAAATTTCAAGGATGTTCTTCCCACTCCTGTAAGCCCAGAGCACTACAGTATGCCACTCCTGTCACCTAGGGCCATACACGTGAACAAAGATAACAACACTGTAATCAGATCACAATTATGTAACACGTATTGCACAGGCAGGAAGGCACTTCCTTATTATGTCAGAAACAACACAAAAGAAAAAGTCCCAACTGTGGAAAATATCACATATGATGCAAGAAGCGTGAAGCAGTATTTACTCTCAACAATGTCACTGTACGAATGTTCGGCATGTGTACTTAGTAGCAGGCCGTATTCAAAGCAGCATATTACTTGTAAGGCTGTCAGCTTTCCCTTCCTTGATTACATTACAGTATTTAGCTCACAGCACGCGCCATCGTTTGTAGTTATTTTAGAATACCACTATTTAAAGCACCTCACGTTACATTACCAGAGAATGGTAAACTGCCAACACACCATGCAGTGATGTTTTCCCAAATTTTTTAACTGATTTATCTCTCTACTTTAAAACACCATCAAATGAGAATGACTGGCTTCATATTAACCTGCCATGCCTTCTGAGTGTAATTTTCCGTCAAATTCATTACGAGTCACGTCACTTCTAAGCCTCTAAGTGTGGTGAACGTGCATATATTCCGTAAAATGCCACGGCCAACCAACACAGCTTGTCCAGCAGACCGGCACTTGAGCACGGGCACAAACAACACCATAATGTACAAACACTTTCATGTTACGAAACCTAGCCAAAGCCCTATAGACCGCCGTCAGTACAACCGTGATGGTACTAGCGTGAACTACTCTACCCTCAATACCATAACGTACAGCACAACTGCGCATTGCGGTACCATACCTCGGCATCATGTTTTCACTAGGCTAAAATTATAACTTTGGGTTGCCCATAAACACGTATTTACTGCCAGTTAACTTTCCCTCCCTAGGTTACACTTGGCCAATGACCCTCCCACGTGGCTGCAATGTCTGTCCCTCCTTACCTGGAGAATTTAAGTCAATATTCCTTTCGAACTTCTTTATACATATCATAAGATTTCAGAAGTAGATTTTTTAATTTACAACACACTTGAAAGCACTTCCAAATTACTTCTTTATGCCTTAAAACACCACTCACTGACCTTCCAAAATGGCGACGACAAACATGGCTTCCGCGATGACGGCGAAAAGTTTCGTCGATTCTACGTAGACACTAGCGCCATTGCGTACATGCGCAGAATACAAACCGACAACAAATGTTCGCAATTTATGTGAAATGTTCAAAGCATAATTTGCGTAATACTACAAATAATAAATTCATTATTTATACGTTAAAACACAAGTTTTTTAATTTGGCGAAAATAATAGTCGATCCTTTCTAGCTGTTATCCGTGGTCCTGCTTCTCATCAACACATGAACTTCCCTGTTACTAACTACCGGCACATAATGCCAACAGATTTATTCGCTTTTTCTTCTCGGTCATACTACGTAGCTTTGGAAACCGAAAAACTGCCACTGCAGCCCTTCTACGAGATGTTAGAATAAGTCCACATGACCTGACCTACGCGGACACAGCAGGCATGGGCACAGAGAGCCCCGTAACTCACAGCAGGCCTACTAACAGCATTTCAAAATACGTATCTTGCGTGCTGTACACATTCCCACTCAAATTGATTCGGTACCACGGCGCCTTTTCATACATATAAAACGGGCATATGATACACTGAAAATTGCTGGATGCAAATACCATAAAGGTCGACCATGTGGTAATTGTGACACAATGGGCACACCACCCCATAATACTTCTTAGTAATAATTACACTGTATCGACAGTCAAACTATTTCAATATTCACCCATTTCTGTGAATATTTCCCTCTGCACACTTCAATTGTTTGTACCCTCTCACAACACCTCCCCAGTATACAAACAATGACTGCCACAACGCACTTCTTACCAATCACTACCAAGCTGTACAACATCACTTCCTTATCATATAAATCACTGATACTGATTACACTAATTCCTGATAATCCAACCACTGAAACCTGAAAATTCTACAGTTCTTCGCTCACGATTTGTGTCCAAAACATACGTGGCTACTTGTATTCAGAACACCGAGATTCACGCTTGCTGTTTTACAGAGCACAACGGGGTGGGACGTCTGAAAATTGCATTCAGAAATTCCCACTTATCTCACAACACGACTGGATGAATTCCTACACAGCTGCATCAAAGATGGCATTTAGGGACTCTATCAGCTGCTCATATATGCACTAGAACACATTGGGCCATTTTGTGTTAACGTTACCCTACCCTCTGCACCTACGTTCACCCTAGTGGTATCTTCTCTTAAAATTTCATCACTAAACTTACACAGTCAATTTATAATTGAGACATGAAACAGCCTTTTATATACTCTGACAGTCTGTTCCATATACAAACCACTCATCAACAAACACATCACCTGAAGAACCTCTATTCAAAATTACCAAAAATTATTAATGCAAAATAAGATGCTCAAGAGACTCTGATAAATAAAGAAAGGGGACTTCCCACACGCAACACAATATATCATTTCTTGCTTCACAAAACCTACAGGATATTTTCTAAGGCAGCTTTCAGATAAACTGCAGTATACCGCAAGCAATCTCTCTGTTGCACAGTATGACACATTGTTTTCAACAGCGTTCCACAGTGAGGGTTTAAGTACCATGAACCATCCTGTACACATGCATATCAGAAGTACTGTCACTGAACAGGAAGTCATCACAGAACACATTATTGGTGAGTGTTGCAGAGAATATCCGAGAGATAATGTCAGGGAAAAATACAATTAGCAGCTTCACATTATTATCTGCAATGTTTCTAAGTGTTTTCTTACTTCCTTGTTCTCAGCCTCTCCAACTGAAGTCTGTTAAAAGTTTTCTGTCTTCTGGGGTGTGGTGTTGTGCAGTGTGGCAGAACTCTACCTGGGGTGTGGTGTTGTGCAGTGTGGCAGAACGCTACCTGGGGTGTGGTTTTGTGCAGTGTGGCAGAACTCTACTGACGGTTATTTAGAAAAACCCACTGCCTCCATCTTCGCAAGGCAGTGGCAAAGGTTCCTTCAAAATATCGGTAAATTCCTACCAGGCTAAACACCTTTTCCTCTAACACAGTAACATTCATCCTTAAGTATACCAGGTGAAAAGACAAGCACCACTGCCGCTCTGCAAATTAATCGTACCGTGCAGACGTACAGGAGCGCATATTGCAGACCTCAGTGAGTGAGTGAGTGAGTGAGTGAGTGAGTGAGTGAGTGAGTGAGTGAGTGAGTGAGTGAGTGAGTGTGTGAGTGAGTGTGTGAGTGAGTGAGTGTGGGAGTGAGTGAATGAGTGTGTGTGTGTGTGAGTGAGTGAGTGAGTGAGTGAGTGAGTGAGTGAGTGAGCGAGTGGTCAGACTCAAGGTGCCTGAATATGGCCGAAAAAGGCCAAACCATGTACGAGAGTAGCTACCTGACTACACTCGCGCTCCTGCACCTGTCACGCCATTGTTGGGATAAATACTATAATATTTTCCTACCGCACAGAACACGAATAACATTAAACAAGTCCTTCCACAATAAATTATACAGACTGTTTGTACTCGTTCAGATACTACCAAGCACAAACACTTGCTTGAATGGCAGAACATCCTGGGCCAGTGGCAGGCACGACAGCAGTCTGCACTACTCACAACACAGAAGAATATTTCTTGTTGTTGCAAGGAAATCTCCTGCTTTACTAAAACATCGACATTGGCCCTGGAGCCCACACAGCCTCCTAATCAGACATAATGGGGCTCTTTCCCTTTCAATAAAGTGGCCAAGGTGTGGGGCTAACCATGCACCGCCATCGAGTACTTGGGTTGTGAACGCACTCCAAGTGCCCTAACGGCCTCGTAGTTACGTAATTTCCAGCGACCCCCCCCCCCCATACCCTTCTTTCAGTTCATTTGTAACATTAAAACAGGGGCGCTCTAAGGACATCGTGACAATGTGAAACAGTTTCAGCTGGCTCAGTTTTGTGTTTCTGGAGTCCTTTTTTTTGGCTGGACCCAAGCCTTTTCCAAGCTTCTATCTAAAACAGCCGAATTTTTATACCAGTTTAAAGCGACCTTGCCCACACTGCCGATAGGATCTGCGGCCAAGTGGGACACAGTGGGCGACGACGGCAGGTGTTCGCCGAACCTCAAGTGTCTTGTATTTCAGAATTCAATTTTCCGTCAGTCCCAGTATTTCCAGCCAGTACAATAAAAAGCAATATCTGACGGAGAATTACGGCCGTTCACTTGCAGCCCTTGGTTTGAAGTGCACTGGCTGGGCAGTGGCGGCTTGTTAATTGCAGTGGCGACTGTTTAATCAGAGCGACTGCTTCTTAACCGAATGGCTGTTTAAAATGCGCAGTAACTCTATGGAAAATTCAAATAAAAGAACGCTACGTACAGGCTGCAGTCACTTGCCTTCTTTACGGCACGTCGGACATTGACGTTTTTCCATTCGTATCGTCCAGTCAGTTCACTGGTACACAAACCCGGGCGACTAAACTGTGTATCATGGCGCCTGATATTTTTGGGTCCTCAATATGGAACTTTTTTTCATGTCAGCCTTCCGGCCCCTACATGTTTGAGGTAACTCCTACATTTTTGGAAAGCCTGTGCACTCCTGAGACACTTACTGCATGCTCTGAGTACAAACTGCATAACAGCACTGCACAAACAGGCGCTGGTGTGTTGTTTACCGCCTGTGAGTCGCGCCATATTTTATTTGTGAAACTGCTCGCGGGACTGGCAATCACTCTGCACTGGAATTCTAATCCAAACCCCGCAGAGAAAGATGGCGTCTGTTTCATACAGGCCCAACAAGTCTTATTTCAAGTGCCATTAAAATTAAAGTCATCTGTTATCTCGGCCGTGCCATGAGTCTGGCCGACAGCCGCCGGCCTCTCGCCGCGGAGGCCCGGGTTCGAACCTTCACTAGTCCACGTGGAACTTCAGTGGAAAAAGTGGTACTACGGCAGGTCTGTCTCCCAGTACTTCAGTTTCCCCCTGTCAGTATCATTCCACCATTGCTCCATATTCATTATTTCATGTATCACAGACGCTGTGCTGTGTAAGCGACTGGCAGCTTCGTTAAACAACATATTTTAGAAAATTAATTTTGTCAAAGATGAAGTTTATAAATTTAAAAACTCGTACATTATAATACTCGCATCTTGAAATTTCATTACAACAATTCTTCTGTGTTACGGACAAAGGACACGCATAATAAACACTAAGATAAATAACGAAAACGACCAGACGACGCGATGTTTCAGTTGTTCCGTAGTTCAAATGACAGTGTTTTGGGTTTTCACACCGTGTAGTAAAGTGGGTTGTTCCGACGTTTCGGAGGAACCTGCGACCTCCATTTTCAGAGTACGCGAATTTTGTTGAAGTGTATGCTCGTCTGGAACTATAAACTCCCATTGGCTCGGTGCAACACCCCCCCCCCTCCTTTCCGTAGCTCTAACTGGACACAGTCCTCGCAGCCTTCCTACTGAACTGACGCATTTTCTTCTCCTAGTCACGTACGGAAACACGTTAACTAACTCAGTCGCCCTGGAGAAGGAGGCAACACTTTCTTCTGAAACGTCGGAACAAACACAATCTACTACACGGTGTTAACGGACAGGCGACCTTCACCTGAGTAACACTGTGCGCGGAAACCCGAAAACTTGTATCAGATATTAGTTCATATAAAAACGACAAAAAAAAAGCCTTTCCTTCAGGTTTTAACAGGCCTTACATTAGTCATTTTAAATTGCAAATGGTGCTTGCTTATTTACGGGAACTCAAGCAGTCAGCTGCAATCTTCATAAGTTCCGCACAGAACTTCTTCTCGACAAGTAAGTGAACCCTTGAAATGACAGGTACTGCCTCAATCACCCGTCCGTACGCCTCACGACAGTTCGCCCGCTGTAAGGTGTTCTGTTTTGCTTTGATATTCAAATTACACAGAACAACTTAATCATAAAAAACAATGACCTTTATTAAAAGCAATTAGCATCGCAGGCTCTAAACACGCCGTTGCCACGGCAACCCATAAAACTGTATTGCATTCTTACGGAAATATCGACAGGACTCCGGCTCTTTTGCTTTGAAATGGCTCAAAAATATTCCGATATCAGAACAAATTTGATCGCATTCTTCGCAAACTAATAGACGCTAATTACGTTCCGTGCCGGTTCACGAACCACTACAGATTTAATTTCGAGGCCTAAAGCCGTTCAGACGTAACGGACAAATGAATCTCGCCACAAATACGACACTGAAAGAAATGTGTTACAGTTCAAAAGGGCACTACGTGCCTGCCTGCACCAGGTCTGCTCAACCTGTAGCTCGCGGGCGCCATGTTGGCCGCTACACAGTGTTATGTTGGCCGCTACACAGTGTTATGTTGGCCGCTACACAGTGTTATGTTGGCCGCTACACAGTGTTATGTTGACCGCTACACAGTGTTACGTTGGCCGCTACACAGTGTTATGTTGGCCGCTACACAGTGTTATGTTGTCTGCAGAAACAATTGAAATGAAAAAACGTCTTTTAACCGTTTATCTACCAAAGCAGGGACAGAATGGCGAAGGAGTTTTGAAAACTTCGAGCTGCATATTTACGGAGACATTCACTGTATGACTGACGCATTGCGTAAAAATGTACAAAAAATAGCAAAACTCTAGCCTACGTTGAGAATTTCATTTTTACAGACTTTTCCTATTGTTATCAGCACACTGCACATGATGTATAGGGAAATCCGTGTTAAGTGGGTCCCTGTCACCACGGCATGGTGCGTCCTCGGGTTGCGGACGGAGGAACGGCCTCCAGTTATGGAGGGTAGCTGCGAATACATTGAATGAGCAGTCGCGGACAGCCGACAAGGGGTGGTCCTCCAGATTGGTGTTTGGGCGAGGTGCTAACAACTCCTCACCTTTAGAAAGTATGAAGTTACGAAACATACGGACAAGCCTCGGACGTGGACCGATTCTTTGGTACGGCCCCAGCTACGGAAAAGAGCTCAGGATAGGGACAGGTGGCGGGCTCTTGTGAATGCGGTAATGAACCTCCCGGTTCCAAAAAATGCGGAGAATTTCTTGACTAGCTGAGAAGCTGTTAGCTTCTCAAGAGGGCCTCAGCTGCATGGAGTTAGTTAGTATAGAAAAATAGGCAGGTAAAATATGCGTATACGCACCTACGCATTCTTCATTCTGTGTACCGAACACCTTACTGCCCGCATACAGCGGAAGTTGCCCGCACCATACAGGGCCTACACCCAAAAGGCTGAGCAGGTCGGAGCTGCACACAGACCGCATTCACGTGTTTGTATCACACCACTGGTAATGCAGAAGTAGACATTAGGGCAGCAGTGCTATTTGTGGCTCACGTCAAGGCGCTGTTTCCAGCCTAGATGATACAGCGTCGAATGACAGAATGCTTGACGAAGAATCAGTTGGTAAGGAAGGGACGCAGCTGGCAACTGGGAGGGCTCAGTGGGTACAGAGACTGGGTCACCGGCCGGGCGGTCCGGGGTTCGAGACCCGGCAGACTCACGTAGTTCTCCTCTTCTCCAAACGTACAGAGACCCCGCCAGCTTCCTGTTCAGCGGGCACCGGGGTTCCTTCCAGGGGTAAAGCGGGTGCAGCGTCATGTTGACCAATCACCTCCATCTGGCGCCGAGGTTAAGAATGAGCGGAGCTGTGCCTACATTTCCCCTTACTCTTTCGTGGGGTGGACAGACACAACTGCAACTTTGGAACGAGCGGTGGTTCTCACATCTGAGGAACTAACCCGGGTATTCGGCCACAGGAACTAAGTACAGTCAGGGAAAAACCCTAAAGCTCTGGTCCGAGTTTGGAAATAAAGTGCTCTCACAATACAAGACAGGAGTGCCAACCTTTCGGTTGAGCTTGAAGATTTTCAAGTGTTAGACATAAATTGTTGAAAAATGCTCTGCTAGTCTCTGTTACCATAGCCCGAAGGCTGAACATTATTAACACCAAAGCCTACCACTGGAGACAGTCTTGAGCCAGCTCAATCCTCCTCCCACCCCACACGTTAACGTTGCCTTCCATCTCTTCTCTGGCTTCAAAGTAAATATCTCCGGGAGGTGTTTCCCTATCTAATTTCAGTACGCATTCCTCACTTCCCCACCCTACATCAACCCTTTAAAGACGAAGCGTATCTGTTTTATTTAAACACCCAGTCCGTACCGCGCAGTAAACACACTCCGTCTCGGTTATAAAAACCAGTCAGTTAATGCTGTGTGGGGAAATAATCGCTGTTTGTTCTGAGATCCACATAAAACACATAAACACACTGTGTGGGCAGAACGTAGAATTGCTGAATGTTAAACTGGCGGTACGTAAAGTTACCGCTAGGCTTCCAAAGGTTAATTCCCAGCATCCGGTATAACCCTTAAGTCACGCCAGCCAAAAGCACAGACTGTGCAGCTGCTGTACGGTCCGGTATGGAAACGTCTGGCAACAGAATGACAGTGTTTGACAGCAGCAGCATGTTGGGCGGAGTGTTGGTGCTCAAGGGAAAGGACAGACCAGGAGAGGAGGAGCTGCATGATTCGTACTCTTCGCAGAATATCGTTATAATGACAACACTACAGAGAATTATAAGGGCGAGACGTGTAGCACGCATGAGGGCAGTCGGGGAGACCTTGGCTTAGATGGGAAGATAATTTTAAAATGGATCTTGAAGAAATAGCCTTGAAGAGTGTGGACTGGATGCTACTGGCTCATGGCACGCTCTAGTGAACACGGTGATGAACTAACGGGTTTCACAACAAACGGTACTGGAGTCAGACGGGTCGTGGTTCGATTCTCAGTGTCGCCTCACAGCATCCGGACAGCCTCTGGGACCCAATGCAGCTTCCTATTCAGCGAATCCTGGAGTTTATTGCCGGGAGGTAAATGAATTGCGGCGTGAAGCTTACCACTCATCCTATCAAATGCTGAGGTCAAAGAATGAATGGAGTTATATCTCCATTTCCTGTATGCTTTTACAGAGTGGACAGAGACTGCGTCACTTTTTTGTTCATAGAACTAGTTAATCGATCCGTCACTTCATCATCGAGTTGCTAAATGTAAAGTGCGTTGTGTGTGTGTGTGTGTGTGTGTGTGTGTGTGTGTGTGTGTGTGTGTGTGTGTCAAAATATAGGCAACCCGCTGAGGGGCCTGGCCACTTGTTTTCACTGTACCTCAAACCTTTGTACAAAACACTCAGCTTGGTCCAGGTCAGAGAGCTGCCTTTTTTGTCCCTCGTGCGCAGGCATGTCTGACGGCCCTGAACAAGGGACGGCAGTAGACGCCTGGCTCCCTTCGCGAGCGGAGTTCGCGTCGAGTTGTGACGTGTAAGGCATCGGGACGCGACGAGGTTTATCGGAACGCGCGTACACATAAGCTGAACGTACGAGTGGAGAGTCGGAAGCGGAATTCAAAACAACCGTCAGCTGATAGGCGTTCATTATATACTCACTGTCGCGTGTATTAAGGCGGTATTGTCACCAAATGCTTACGGGACGATAGGATGAAGGTTCCCGTAGAACGTTGGTGAAATTCATGTCTTCCGTTATAGGACGCCGTGTAGATTGGTAAACAGCGGCTCTTCGCAGCAGCTTGCTGCCTCCACCTGGAAGCTACCGGCAGCCGAGTCTCGAACCAATGTACATGGCGCCATGTCCCAGAACACTTTAATCTTATACACAGTGCGTGTGCTTAAAATTAAGCTAAAAAGTTACACGAAACGAAATAACACTGTCCTAACATTTACAGTAAGTAATAGAAAGTGGGTTTCAAATGGAATCAGGAGAACAAGAAGTTCGGGCAATGCCTCCTGTCAATCGGACCCAAAGCCGTCACGCTCCTGCCTGCTTTACACAGGCCTAACAATCGGCCGGCAGCTTTACACGTGGTCACTTTAAGGGGGAGAACATGAATTGGGAAATCCTTTTACAGCAAACTGCATAGAAAAGTATTTGGACATAAAGAATGGAAAGCAAGTGAGTAAATCAGGTCATTACACAACGAGGAACTGTGTGATTTGCCCAGGTCAGTTGGTGTTGTTAGGGTGAGGTGTGGGAGGTTGCGATGGGCTGGGTATGTAGCTAGGATGGTAGGAGTCAATAAACGCAGTCAGAATTTTGGTGAGGAGGTCTCCTATAAGGTGTAAGCATAGAAAATTAAGAAAGCGACGCGATGATGCGATTAACCTTTATCCTGCTAATGTGGAATAAATGGTGAGCTGCTAATAATGCCAGCAACACTAATGTGTAATATTTGGTGACCTACATTTGGCAACGCCGAAAGGAGCCTCTTTGTCTCTCGCTCTCTCTCTCTCTCTGCACAATGTCTCGACACTGAATCAATCGTGAAAGACGTCCTATGTCATATCTGTGTGCACACACTTACTCGGTTACCAATTAGGCCCTTAAGGGCTCCTTTCGGCGTTGCCAAATGTAGGTCACCAAATATTACACATTAGTGGTGCTGGCATTATTAGGAGCTCACCGTATATTCCACATTAGCAGGATAAAGGTTAAGTGGTAAGGAATACAGACCGATATGTTACGCGGTGGATGTAACTGGCTCAGGATCGTGTCCGGTGGCAGGCCTCGTTATTGGCGGTGTGCAGACCTTCAGCTTATGCTGCCGGAGAGTTCGTTATTCATGGAAGAACCAGGCGCCTGTTGCTTTGGACGGTCTGACACTGAATGAGCAGCAGTGGGGCCGTTTGTGAAGATCGGATTGAGACCAGTGCAGACGCACTACGCGAGAAGTGCTGCCGTATTTAAAGGAATCAGCACCTTAAAGCAAGCAGTTAAACTGAATTACACCTAACGATCCAGTTCGTACCGCCCAGTAAACACTCCGTCTCCGTTATAACAAGACAGGTGGTGTGCGTATAACCTAATATCGTGGCGCGTTCGCGTAACGATTGTTGTAGTGAAACACAACAATGCACTGTTTGTATTGTTGAGCTGCATGTCACTGTTAACAATATAAAATATTGAATGTTGCACAACAATGCGTCTGTGGCGAATTTATGTCGCCGGCAACAGTGAAATGCACGCAGGTCCTCACGTAAAGTGCCAGATGCTGCACGGAAACAGAAGAACGTTCGTTTGTTCACGGCTTTCATTAGACGTACAGTTTGGCTAAACAGATCGGAACGACAGAAAAGCCGTTGGCAGTTTCTCGGTTTTTGTAATGTTGCCGTAAAGCATTTTATGAGATCAGACTGAATTAATCAGTTATAAAGCAATAATCATTAAATATTATGAGTGTGTGTCTGTAATCTTGCCTTAGCCATCCGGCACAGAAAGCGCACCTTTGCCGCGCTGCATTATATTTCATCTGGGGCCTGTCTGACTCTACCATATTTTCCCACATTTCTTCAGAAACGGCACGATTTTTGAAGGAAAGTTCTTTCTTTCTTTCTTTCTTTCTTTCTTTCTTTCTTTCTTTCTTTCTTTCTTTCTTTCTCTCTTTCTTTCTTTCTTTCTTTCTTTCTTTCTTTCTTTCTTTCTTTCTTTCTTTCTTTCTTTCTTTCTTAGTCTGACCTCTGCTACCTACTCATTGTAGATGTAGAGGGTTATAGATGCATTTGATCACATACAATGGCGCACGCACGCACGCACACACACACTTGGTAGGACTCCTCTGGACAAGGGATCGGCCCATCGCAGAAGCCTGTACCTGCACAAGATGCAATATTCACAAGAGACAGATATCTATGACCCCATCGGGCTTCGAACCCATAATCTTTGCAAACGCGTGGCCGCAGACCTACGCGTTAGACCGCAGGACCACCGGGATCGGCGGAAGAACTTACTGGACGCAAACTGTGTGTTTCGATTCGCTCTACAGCTTTTGTCTCAAACATTTCTCATTCTAACAAGAATTCAGCGAGATATCACAGATAAACACAGGTCTTCATGTAAAGTACCCCTTATTCTTCTCAGCTTTTAATCACACTGAAATTTTCTCGACAGATTTTCAAAAAACATCCAAACAGCGAATTTCATTAAAATCCGTCCCGTCGGAGCCGCGTTGTTTCGTGCGGTGGGACGGACAGACAGGCAGACAGACATGGTGAAGCTAATAGTCGTTTTTCGCAATTCTGCGAACGCGCCTAAAAACCAGTCAGTTCATGCTGTATAGCAAAGCAACGGCTGTTTGTTTTGAGATCCACATCAGAACGCTGTGTGTGTGTGTGTGTAAAATTGTGAGGGCCCGTCAGTGTCACAGCTGGCAGTGCGTGAGGTAACTAACCATCATGCGTTATGGAGTTCAACGTAGCAGTTCGTCCCGCCGCAAAGGTCGCAAAGATAAAGACATCGACGTGACCAGACGGATAACAGGCAGAGGAACGACGGCAATGTCATAGGATTAAGAGAACTGCGAGGAGGAGATCGAGCGATAATTGGATTTAAGTGGCTCAGAACTGAATTTAGTGACCAGCAAGTGAAATGTGTCACCGCCACACAGTAGCAAGGTTAGGAGTGCGTATAGCTGTACCTTTACCCCCTCCCCTGTAAGACTTCATGGATTTTTTAAATTAAGCGCAGGGGCAGCTATCCCTTACTTGTGTCCTGTAATTTTCTCCATTCGTGTGTTACACGTTCCCTTTTGCGTTCAAACGTTGCCCACCCCTCTAGAGACACACAAAGGCGAGTCAGAAGGAAACTTCCAACAATTTTTACTGGCCAGTTTAGTGCAGATAGCTTGGCACAGCTTTGTTATTTGCCAACAGAGTCCCGTTTACTGCACACAGTGCAGGCTTCTACCCCACGCCGCCGAAGCGGTGTGCTTACAGCTGCACACAGTAGCGTCTCGGTTTGTTCGCACTTCTAAGGTTTTCATTTGCTGTACCCCCGTACATGAGTTGAAAAATCACGTGAGTTTCTTAAACATACGACATACGGACACACATGCATGTCATGCACATGTGGACCTGCAGAGAATTCTTACCTATTTAAGTAACGGCGGTAACTATATACCATCTGCCTCTGCATTTATGAATCCCACGTTCTGCCCACACAGTGTGTTTATGTGTTTTGTGTGGATCTCAGAACAAACAGCGATTATTTCCCTATACAGCATTAACTGGTTGGTTTTTGTAACCGAGACGGAGTGTGTTTACTGCGCGGTACGGACTGAGTCTTTAAATGCCACGTTCTGCCCACACAGTGTGTTTATGTGTTTTGTGCAGATCTCAGAACAAACAGCGATTATTTCCCTATACAGCATTAACTGGCTGGTTTTTATAACCGAGACGGAGTGTGTTTACTGCGCGGTACGGACTGAACTTGTGTATAGGCTATATTATTTCGATAAAATTGGTATTTGAAAGTGTTTATAACTGTAAGTGAAATGCAGCTGTAAGTCTGTGACACTGAAGATGTGTGTTTCTCCAAGCAAGCCAGAAGACTGCGATGTTTAAGCAGTGAACAGGTGCGCCATTTTCCCGTGAACAAATATTAACTGAGGCTGTGTGCAAGCTGAATGAATCAGGCACCATACTGCCCGCACAGCTGCACATCCGAAGATGCCTGAGGCGTGTGGCCGGAGGGCGTGGAGGCAGTCCACTGGGCAAGGCTCCGTTGTGTTTCTGCAGGTCTTCGTTCTTACAGTCTTAAGTAAGTAAGAGGTCACTAAAGTAAGCAGACCTACATTATAGCAGACGACAGTTTTGTTGCAATCAGGGGTACAACAATCTTCACGTAAACGCCTACACGCTTTTCTGCGTGAACCCCGAAAGTACCTGGTAGAAAATGTTTAGAAAATATGCTACAGGGAAAAGAAGCAACATACGTGTCAGCTTCAGCACTCTTTTCCCCTGCAGTACTGCAGTTTTCGATGTAACTAAACAAGAGGGGCAAGGGCTCCACAGCGGCTGCATAGCCTAACTTCTTAACTTTTGTACGTAATATGGCAGGAAGGTCACAGTAACCGGGGACACAAGACATGCACGCAAAATTTCTATGGAAGAATCCGAGCGGAACAGATGAGATGGAAAGCTAAGGTTCATATTTAAAAATAATGCAGCGGTAATTCTTAAAACATGATATGCGAGGGTGTAGGGAAATTTTATCCGAGAGAGGACAGGTGTTCATAACAAGTGTAAAATTCCTGCCAGCTGAGCGATTAGCAAATTCTCGAGAACTTCCATAACAAAACAGGTTACAGTCGAGGCTACGATGTTGACTTGTATTAGGGAGGCTCCTAGTTTGCATCCCGGCTGATACGTCAACTGTCCTGCCTGGGAGTTCTCGTTTTATTCTCCACCCGCTCCAAACAAAGCATCAGGACAGCAACTGCACTGGGGCAGCACTGCGCGCTTAAAAATTCTTAGCAACTCCGCCTTTTCCAGGCGCCTTGTCACCGGAAACTACGTCGTCTAAGACACTGACGCCATTCTTTTCGAGAAGCTAACAGTTCCTCAGCTAGTCAAGACATTTCCGCATTTCATGAAGCCCCAAGTTTCATTACCGTGTTCAAAGAGCCCGCAAGTCGTCTGTGTCCTGAGTGAGATGAATCCACTCCACGTCCTTGCATCCTCTTTGTTTAAGACCCGCGTCAATATTATCCTCCCATTTACGCCTAGGTTTTTCAAATTTTCGCTTTCCTTCATGTTTCCCCATCAAAACTGTGTATTCTAAGCTACTGACAGACTGGTTAAAAAAACTTCATAAAGATCATGTGACTGTGTGCCTGTGGAATAAGGACGGACAGACGACAATCGTGATTTTAAGAATATTTGGAGAACAATAAATGAAACGAAGACGGCAAATCATATCAGTAGGGTTCGCTAAGTAAGTTGGAACTAAACATAAGTAACAGATCTATAGCTCTTTGACAATATGGCAACTGATTTAAAAACTACGTTTTACAAACTAAGGTTTGAGAACTCTCTGTAGAATACGCTACGCCTGGAAAGAATGGAACACACACACACACACACACACACACACACACACACACACAAACGTGAATATACAGTAGCCTGGTAGGCCTTTGTGACCAATCATAAGGAAGGTTCTGCGTTGCGCCCCTTTGTTGTGCGCACAGGGCACACACTGTTCACAGTCCGCGGAGACCGCAGCAACACACAGTTCCATGGCCACTGGCTGCGTCTCGACTCGTGACACAGTGGTTCATTCAATTTTTAACTTTTTGTTTTATTTTTCATGTTCGAAGCTATTTTAATTAAAAAACCGACCTTTTTTAATCACTTCACATTTTATTATATACTCCTATCGATATTTGTGCATAATGATATGAACTGTTTTCATAAATACCGATTTATGATTTCCTATTCCTCACCTAAGTACTTACTGCTGACTGCAATTTATATTGCCGCCTGCTACTTAAACACAACATGACTAAACACAACGCTGCTACATTGCCCGCTGTCTTGTATTGGTGCGAAACTCGGCCTATCACCTCAGGCGAATAATACAGATCGAGCTGAATCCCCAAAATGGTAAATACTAGGATTCTGGGCTGTGACGCCGTGTAGCTTGTTAGACATATACGGACTTATGTACTATATATCTAATATATTTTTAAACGTGTTAATAATTTGTGTTTAGTGAAGGGACATGTGATACATACATATATTCTTTAACCCTTTAATTAAAGAATAAGAACGTGAATTATATTTGAAGACCCAGCTCGTACCGCGCAGTAAACACACTCTGTCTCGGTTATAAAAACCAGTCAGTTAATGCTGTATAGGGAAATAATCGCTGTTTGTTCTGAGATCCACACAATCACATAAACACACTGTGTGGGCAGAACGTAGAATTGCTGAATGTTAAACTGGCGGTACGTACTGTACAGTGACCGCTGGGCTTTACAGGGTTAATAAGTGTTAAGTGCGTTCGCTGTTCGCTGTTCGCCTAACGCCCAGTTACCCACAAGACACTGGGTTTACCAAATGCCATTTCCTTCGAGAACGTACCTCTGTTGATAGGCGGGGAATGCTGCACGCGTGGCCACATTGGGCCTGTGCGTGTTACTAGGATTAAGTGGGACATGCTGACAAACCGCCAGTACATTCAGACCGCGAAACTATACCAAGCCTTCGGAGGTATACGCTGCCTCCATCTTCAGGGTCACGGAATGAAGACGGTCGACCTCGACCATGAAGACGGAGGCAGCGCCAGACTACGCTGTCACACTCTCACCTGCATGTCCTTATTTCAGCCAGAAGTTCGTGGGGCAGAAGTCACGTGTGTGAAGAGGGGGAGTTCCGGTGCAACAGGTCACGTATCTGCGTCCCTCAGCACCGGAACTGCGACTCGCGACTGGACTGTCCGGACGGAAGCGACGAATGGAACTGCTGTAAGTACAGCTACAGTGTAGCAGTAGGTAGGCGCTGTGTGCGTCTTGCCCCTCCTCAGCTCGCCATAACTTCCCTTCCTTCCTGATACCTGAAGTTCCACCACGTGACCCCGCCACTGCTGCTAACATGCGCCAGATACCGCCACTGCACACACACACACACACACACACAGACACACACACCAAACCTGTTTCCTTAAGATCCATTCCTGGGCGACCTGGCAAAGTTGCCAGAAGTGACCAGTAGCGTCATGTCCGTCCGTCCGTCCGCATGAAACGACTTCCACAGGACAGATTTTCGTGGATTTATGTGAAGGTTTTTTTTCTAAAATTTTTCAGACATTCCAGTCTTGATTAAAATCGAACGAAAATGACAGACACTCACCTCCGTCTAGCCACGAGATTAAGAATGAATGGAGCAATACCTCCATACTCCCATATGCCTTCATGATGTGCACAGTGACATCTATAGCGACGGTTGCCAGTGTTCAGCGCATGCTATGGTTACGCGAATGCACCAGAAGTGTTTCGCTCTGCGGACATTTTCTACATTTTAATATTATCCTAGGCCTCCAAAGTGCTGATTACGCTGAACCTAGAGGTCTAGCGGTTAGGAACAACAGGCCTACCATGATGTCGTGTTGTAAGGCCCAGGGTACGACTCTTTACCGGCAAACAGCTATTATAACTGACTATATTGGTGGTTTTCCTCAGTCCCTCCAATAACAAGAGCCCACGACCGCTTCCACCCACATCCCTTCCAATTCATTACCCACTAATAATCATACTGTAAACACAGGGATACTGGCTGCCTCCTTACACACAGTATATACACACATGGGTCTACACATACAGTGAAAACGTTATGTATCCTCAGATGTGGCGCCGTGGAGTTTGGTAACAACATCTTCCTGCGTATGCAGGTTCCTCTGAAACATCGCTAGATACGACTACACGGCGTCACGTCCCAGGACACAGTACTGTGCACAGTCGCTTGTCACTGCGTTGGGAACTGCTGGTCGGGTAAAACAAGGCGTTATATACGTACACTCTCCTAATGGACTGTGCCACAAAGATTGGCGTACAGCTGCCGAAACCGTGCTTTGGTGTTTAGCGTTATATATATATATATACACACACACACACACACACACACACGCGCGCGCGCGCGCGCGTTATTTATTCAAACAGTGCAACATGTTCCGGCCCATCGGCCATCTTCAGGGTTACATCAAACACAATAAGACTATATTGAAGACCTGCTGCCAATAACAGAAATAGCGAACAGCCGAACATGAGACACGGAATGTCCTGACGTGATCACAATCAGTAAGATGTTAGCAACATCGCCACACGCACAGTAACATAGCCTTGTACCGTACGAATGGGCACGCAGCGTTGCTAATCCGAATGCTGTCACTTGTCTTATTGTAGGCCTGTGTAGTGGCCTTCAGTATCGTCTAACTGCATTCAGTGCTATCGCTGAAGATGGCCGACAGGCCGGAACATGTTGCACTCTTTACATAAATAGTTGCGTATCTGTATAAAGCGCACCTTGTTAGTTATACAGTCTGGTGTACAGTGTACAGTGTGCAGTGTCCAGTGTATATGGATCGTAGTGGAATCACATTTTTAAAAACTTGTGCTGCGTCAAAGTCTATGTACTTCATTCTAGGATACACCTTTATAAATCTTTTTCAAACTGTTAACAACAAACTGCGTAAATTTTAAGTTGTTCACACCGTGCGCTGTCGATAATCGAATCACTGTCTTATCTATCCGCAAATACATAAGCACTCTCCAGTACACGGTACACCCGGGATCCACTACAAAAATCGACTCCATCTTAACTGACGGTCTGTTTATACTTTTAATATCTCTGTAACATGTATATACATTGCTAGTCCTGCTTTTTGTGAAAATCTTACTTTAACACGATTCCTGATGATGATCCCACGAGGGATCGAAACATGTTGAATGGACTTACGAGGTATCATAATACAGAATGTCTGGAAACAACAGACTGCATTCTGTTGGACCGAATATTGTGCGAGCCGATCAACAAACTGCGCGTCTGTCCCCTTTGCCACTGCACAAGCATATGAACCACGTAATCGGACCACAACAACTTGCTATTTCACTTTTCCCTGAGGCTGGTCAGGGTGCGAGTACACCGAGATACGTCAGCAAGGTTACGTGAACAAACACAGTGCTGTTCAGACATGCATGTGTGCAGCTGGCGGTGTCAGTGCTCTGTGCTATTAAGCTTGTATACAGGCACTTCTCGTATTTGGCACTGATTATTACAACAGACGCCATGCGACTGCTAGCTGCCCTTTGAATACGCCCATCGTCCGTGTTCCAAGTACAGTGGAGAGTCTAGATTCAACAGGGGCGTCCGATCTCATGACATATTACTCCCTCGTCTCCTTGTTATCTGTCTGCGGTGATAGCTTCAGGGGACGGTCGCCAAGGATTAAGTCCAGAGCGCGCCTACGGTCTCAGACAAGAACACGTGAAAGTGACATCTGTTGACAAATGCGAGAAATGATAGAGCGCCATTCCAACGACATGTAGTGTACTAATAATGGCTGCACGATCAGTTGCTCTTCACGCGTGCTGTGTGGTGAGATCAGACCCTCGGAAAGTGGCGCTCGCGACCTATCGCAAAACAGAGCCTAGAAATGAAAATGTATGTCTTGTGCAATCTGACGCCGTACAGTCTGGTAAAACTGTACTGCCGCTTCAGAAGCCCCTGCGGCATCCACCACCAGATCTACCCTGATGACGGAGGCTGTCGGTATGCTTTTACCAGACAACACGGTGTCACATGCAAAAAAAAAAAAAGATTTTTCATGGTTACCACTGTAAGAACTTCAGATCCTGCAAGTTACGAAGTGTATGCTACATGCCCGTCCCATCACATCCTCCCGGATTTATCACCCTAGTTACATTTGGTAAGCAGTACACATCATGAAGCCACTCATTATGCAGTTTGCCCACTCTTCTGTCACGCCCTCCCCTTACGTCCAAATACTCCCCCCAGCACCCACTTCTCAGACATCCTCAATCAGTATTAATGTAAGCAGCTGTATTTCACTCTCCTTCAAAACAACTGGTAACACAGTTCTGTATATTTTATTCATAACGTAGTCACACAAGAGGCGCGCCGCTGGAAACATGCTAAACCGAACGTGTCTGGATATACATCAGCACTTAGAATTACTCAGTTCCTTTGGTTGAAAATACTCACTTCGCAAAGGCGAGCAGTGGTAATGTAAATGTCATTCGTTCGTTTTGAAGTTCTCTGCACAAAAATAACACGAAGATATACAAAATGTGCAGCTCCAAGCGGAACCTGCCCACACAGGGTGCATTAACAGTCTGCACTGTAAAGGACGTGTGGTTTATCGCGGCACTGCTCACCGTTCGAGCGGAAATCGACGCGGCATAACGGCCGCCAACGCCGTCCATTCTGCAGCGCTCAGTCCTGCGTTAAAGAATTATATAACGGTGCTATGTTAATGACGTTTGTGAAACACAAGTCACGTTTGCTTTACGCAAACTCGGTGCAATGACGTAACAGTCAAAGGTGCACGAGCTATCGCTGGAACGTGAGCCGTTGCTGTTCCATGAGTTCGTGTTATTTACCGCCGCTGTCAGCTGCTAAGTTTACACAGCGTCTGTGATGAATGAATGAAAGTGTGGGACATCGGTGGACCGACACTAACAGGCGAAACTGAAGAACTGTGAGACAAACTGCTGCCCACCACAACTCTCACGTGGTCACTGTATGTACCGCCAGTTTAACATTCAGCAATTCCACGTTCTGCCCACACAGTGTGTTTATGTGTTTTGTGTGGATCTCAGAACAAACAGCGATTATTTCCCTATACAGTATTAACTGACTGGTTTTTATAACAGAGTCGGAGTGTGTTTACTGCGTGGTACGGGCTGAAAGTTTAAATATAAGCCACCAGTTTAACATGCAACAGATCTACGTTCTGCCCACACAGTGTGTTTATGTGTTTTGTGTGGATCTCAGAACAAACAGCGATTATTTCCCTATACAGCATTAACTGACTGGTTTTTATAACAGAGTCGGAGTGTGTTTACTGCGTGGTACGGGCTGAAAGTTTAAATATAAGCCACCAGTTTAACATGCAACAGATCTACGTTCTGCCCACACAGTGTGTTTATGTGTTTTGTGTGGATCTCAGAACAAACAGCGATTATTTCCCTATACAGCATTAACTGGCTGGTTTTTATAACCGAGATGGAGTGTGTTTACTGCGCGGTACGGACTGAGTCCTTACACACAATTCAGGTTAGTGTTAGCCCTTAAAGAGACGCTCCCTGTCTCGAAACTGTCAGCATGTTATCCCTTCCTACAAAAAGTGTGACAGGTTTTACTGATCCATTCTAGGCGTCATCACCATTAAACACTTCTTACTTTGCTTTTTCCCGTGTTTTGCCATCTTAATGTCGTTACACCTCTTCATCCATCTTCTAAATCCTTCATCTCGGGTAGATTTTGTTCTCTTTTGTCCCGAAATCCTGCAAAATTATTTTACGGTTCTCTCTGTAGAGGATCCACACTACAAAGTATCAAAATAACCGCAGCAGCCAACAACAAACACGAACCCAAACAGAGTCCTCTGCATCTTTCTGTAAAATGACCAGCAGATGCCTCACATGTCGCGGTGCAAAGGTACGGCAAGGAAAGTATGTAAAGCTAAAGTTTCTACTGTGCTTAACCTTTTAAAGACTAGCGGGTACTTTACGTAGCACCTGGTTTAACATTAAAAATTCTAGACTGTAGTGACATTGCGTTTGTGTGTTTTCTATGGATCTCACAACAAACAGCAACGTTTACCTTAACTGATCGGTTTTTTAAACCGAGGCGAAGAGTGTTTACAGCGCGGTACGAGCTGAGTCCTTATATAAAACAGATTACCTTTCGTCTTTTAAGGGTTAATTATACAAACCGCTATCAAGGCACGAGGAATGTGGAGGTATAGCTCCATGCAGTCTTCAACTCGCCATTAGACGTGTCGTCAGTTTTGAAACCCCCCCCCCCGCCATCTGTTCACCCCCAGTACCTACTGGATAGGAGAATGGGCCAAACCCCGTAGCCAATCATGCAGCGATGGAGCAGAGAAACGTTTCTTGTTCTTCGCAGTAGTCGAACTTATATTGCTCGGTCATCATCTTTTATATTAGGTTAGGGAAGGATTAAGTTGTTTAGAGAGAAGTGGGTCCCTTGGGCTTACTCAATTTCTGCACTCCGTCTATCTCCTGGAATTCAAAGAAAAACAAAAAATAATGTTTCGGGAAGCGGCTCCGTTCCCGTGGGAACGGGCGTGGAGGCACTTGGTCAGTTGCGTCGGCAAGTGTCTGACCAGCGATAAAGTGAGATATCCCAGAAGACTTGAAACTTGACGCCGTTTTCTGTTTTCAATGCCGAACGCTTGACAAGGTGTAGAGACTCCGTAATGCTCTGTGTAACGTACCGCTGTCACGAGGGTGGGAAATGACACAGACCCGTCTATTTTCATAAAGGAAATAGGATTTAAAGTCGCATGTCTTTGTGTGTTTGTGTGTGCGTGCGTGCAGTAACATATTGGGTACTCACATATAAGCCTAAACCTCGCTTTCAAGACATGTAAAGTTTCTGCTTTATAGTTCTCCCGAGCACCGGCTAACTTCCACTGCACCGTCAAGGGAGTACTTTCTTGACACTAAAGTGAAAGGTAGCTTCCTCCGCCTCCCCTTCCTCCTCCTGCTTCTTCTCCCCTTGTCCTGCTTCTTCTCCCCCTCCTCCTGCTTCTTCTCCCCTCGTCCTGCTTCTTCTCCCCCTCCTCCTGCTTCTTCTCCCCCTCCTCCTGCTTCTTCTCCCCCTCCTCCTGCTTCTTCTCCCCCCCCGAAGATACAATCGATCTGTTTACTTACATTACCAAGATACATCCAACGTACTGCTTTACTTTGAAACGCGCTGATCGACTGGATGAGACAAAAAGAACGAAAAACTACAGGAAAAACAATACAGTATGCCGTACCCCTCCGGCATCAATCAAAACTAAGAAACAAAATTTACGCAGACTGTACCCCACAAGGCACTCTTTAATAGTGAAGAACGTCCCTTTCACACCTGAAGCACAGCAAAATAATTTTAATATTTTAATATACATCTTGACCTTCACCCAGTGTGGGCTCAAACAACTCCAGTTTTTTAAAGTTTAGATCTCAGCTGTCTGAGGGGATGTCACTTTAATTGGTGTCACTTAATTAGCTCTGATTATTTTTAATTGCCTGATTATGACTTTCCACTAAAGCCGAAACATGTAGCAAGAAATCAAATTGACACAAATTCAGCTGTGATTGATGATCGGCACTTCGCCCTCTACCGACAGTCCCAACTGTCACCGTTTGTGAACAGCTCCTTAAATTCAATAACTTTCTCGTAACCCATTTTTGCCCACATTCCTTCTTTTACAACAGCATATCGCATGCGGGTGGGCGCCACATCTGACGCCCCTCACTTCCTCCTTCACTTGTAGAACGCATAAAGATTAAAATGGCAATGAAGATTTATAACAAGGTCCTCTGTGTCATGACGTTGCGTGGTCTGCCACGTAGCTGCAGACGTTTCGAAAGATGACAAGAGCAGAAGTGACTTTTGTTCTGAAGACAGAGGACGCAGACTCTTCCGAAACGTCGGTGCCAAACTATCAGTCTACACTGTGCCATGACACAGATTAACAAACTTCAGTGTGAATGTTAATGTATGCATGTTGAATGAAGCCAATATCTTTAACGCTTTTAACATTAAATTTAACCGCAATTACATTTAATGTTTCTGCCCGTACCGAGCAGTAAACACACTCCGTCTCGGTTATAAAAAGCAGTCATTTAGTGCTGTATAGGGAAATAATCGCTGTTTGTTCTCAGACCCACACAAAACACATAAACACACTGTGTGGGCAGAACGTAGAACTGCTGAATGTTAAACCTGGCGGTACATATAGTGACCGCTGGGCTTTGAAGGGCTAAAGTAAGTCGACAATATATGTTAAGGTTAGGATCCCTCACACATTTTATTACTCCGACATGTTTCGACCACCCGGGGTTATTATTAAGGAGTTCAATATAAAACAAACGGAAGTACCGCAAGGCTTACACACGTGTGATTATATACATCCGGCGTACATACTAATATATAAGTTCGAGAAAAAAACATGAAACCCGAGAATTAAAAAAAGTGATTGGCTTATTTTGACTGCTGTCTAAAACATGCAAGGGTAAGGTGCAATAGTACAAGGTCAAACTAATGTATTTCGAAGGAGGCACTTTACTTGGCACACTCTGTACAGCTGTCTCAGAATGTCCTTGTTCTTCTCCGACCTTTACCGCGTGTTTTATGATCTGACCTACCCACGATAAGGTTCCTTTTATAATGCCATCAACATTTCTACTAAACTCTTCCATTATTCCGCGAAATTACCGCTATCTGCTCTGTATAGATGGCGCAGAGCATAACTTCTGGCAGCGTCAGTCCGAGTGCCCGCACGTCCGCCTCTGACCCCTGATTGCTACAGTTCGGATGCAGCTGTATCACCAAGATATAAACTTACATAATACACCGTAATGGCTTTCATGTGCCATTTCTAACGTCGTACCCGCTTTAATTAAATTTATATAAGTCTGGTTTCTCTTGTTTGTCCCTGTCTTTCATCTGATATACAACGACGCCAATATACACTGCGGGCAGAATGCATAAAATTCATATTCTTATGTTTGTTCTATTAAGTGTGTGTTTTTAACGACGCTGCCAGTTGCTAAGACTACACATAAACACACACACACACATATATATAGTCTGTAATTATGGAGCATTAGTGGAATGACACTGACAGGAGAAAACAAAGTGCTCAGAGAAAAAGCTGTCCCAGTGCTACTTTGTCCACAACAAATCTCACACAGTCTGGCCGAGTCTCAGCGGTGAGCGGTTGGCGGCCGACCGCCTGAGCCACGGCACAGCCTAACTGTACGTCAAAGCAGGTGGCAGACATACAATTTCTTGAACTGGATGTCTAGATCTATATTACACAGACATGGAGACGCTGTACATCTGGCACTGTTGCATCGTATCTTTACAGCTGACAAGCTGGGCTCACATTTCTGGGACCATTTGTTCCGGAAAAGTCCTGCGGCTGAACTCGACGAAGAGGATGCAGTCTGCGGTAAGTACGCCATTGCCGACTCGCACATTATCTTCGCAGAGTGTGACATTTAACAACGCTGTCAGTTGCTAAGATTACAGACCGTCCGAAGTAGAGGAATAAGTATGGAGCATTGGTGGAATGGTACTGACAGGGTGAAGAGAAGTACTGGGAGAAAAACATTATACAGCGTCGGTGGTAGATGGATGAATGAGTATGGAGCATTGGTGGAATGGTACTGACAGGGGGAACAGAAGTACTGGGAGAAAAACATTATACAGCGTCGGTGGTAGATGAATGAATGAGTATGGAGAATTGGTGGAATGATACTGACAGGGGGAACAGAAGTACTGGGAGAAAAACATTATACAGCGTCGGTGGTAGGTGAATGAATGAGTATGAAGCATTGGTGGAATGGTACTGACAGGGGGAACAGAAGTACTGGGAGAAAAACATTATACAGCGTCGGTGGTAGATGGATGAATGAGTATGGAGCATTGGTGGAATGATACTGACAGGGGGAACAGAAGTACTGGGAGAAAAACATTATACAGCGTCGGTGGTAGATGGATGAATGAGTATGGAGCATTGGTGGAATGGTACTGACAGGGGGAACAGAAGTACTGGGAGAAAAACATTATACAGCGTCGGTGGTAGATGAATGAATGAGTATGGACCATTGGTGGAATGGTACTGACGGGGGGAACTGAAGTACTCGGAGAGAAACATTATACAGCGTCGGTGGTAGATGAATGAATGAGTATGGACCATTGGTGGAATGGTACTGACGGGGGGAACAGAAGTACTCGGAGAGAAACATTATACAGCGTCGGTGGTAGATGAATGAATGAGTATGGACCATTGGTGGAATGGTACTGACGGGGGGAACAGAAGTACTCGGAGAGAAACATTATACAGCGTCGGTGGTAGATGAATGAATGAGTATGGACCATTGGTGGAATGGTACTGACGGGGGGAACAGAAGTACTCGGAGAGAAACATTATACAGCGTCGGTGGTAGATGAATGAATGAGTATGGACCATTGGTGGAATGGTACTGACGGGGGGAACAGAAGTACTCGGAGAGAAACATTATACAGCGTCGGTGGTAGATGAATGAATGAGTATGGACCATTGGTGGAATGGTACTGACGGGGGGAACAGAAGTACTCGGAGAGAAACATTATACAGCGTCGGTGGTAGATGAATGAATGAGTATGGACCATTGGTGGAATGGTACTGACGGGGGGAACAGAAGTACTCGGAGAGAAACATTATACAGCGTCGGTGGTAGATGAATGAATGAGTATGGACCATTGGTGGAATGGTACTGACGGGGGGAACAGAAGTACTCGGAGAGAAACATTATACAGCGTCGGTGGTAGATGAATGAATGAGTATGGACCATTGGTGGAATGGTACTGACGGGGGGAACAGAAGTACTCGGAGAGAAACATTATACAGCGTCGGTGGTAGATGAATGAATGAGTATGGACCATTGGTGGAATGGTACTGACGGGGGGAACAGAAGTACTCGGAGAGAAACATTATACAGCGTCGGTGGTAGATGAATGAATGAGTATGGACCATTGGTGGAATGGTACTGACGGGGGGAACAGAAGTACTCGGAGAGAAACATTATACAGCGTCGGTGGTAGATGGATGAATGAGTATGGACCATTGGTGGAATGGTACTGACAGGGGGAACAGAAGTACTCGGAGAGAAACATTATACAGCGTCGGTGGTAGATGAATGAATGAGTATGGACCATTGGTGGAATGGTACTGACGGGGGGAACAGAAGTACTGGGAGAAAAACATTATACAGCGTCGGTGGTAGATGGATGAATGAGTATGGACCATTGGTGGAATGGTACTGACAGGGGGAGAAGGGAAGTACTCTAAGACATTCCTGTCCCACTGCCATTTTGTACGCCACAAACCCCACGGGGACTGACGACGGCTTGAACTCGTGCCTCCGCAGTTCAAATCCAGCGACTAACCACTTTCGTAGTGGTTATGACAAAAAGTCCGACGCGAGTGTCCGTGGTGTAACGGGGTAAAATGTTATTTCCTTATTTTGTTGGCGGCAGGATGTGGGTAAGAATTCGTGGAAATTATACAGAAACACCTGAAGTTAATTGCGAGTTGGAAAAGCGATATGAATTGTTTCTTTTGCGAGTTCGAGTTAATCGCAAAAGTGGAACAACCACCACCGCGCGATTCCTGTGTCCAAAGCAGACAAACCCTGTCGCTGCGGACCGAACTGCATTAAGGATATTAAATGTTCTTTTTCTTCTGTCGCTTGCTTCTCCTTTTTTCAATATTAATTTCTTCATTTCGCTTTGTTTTTATCTTTATTTCTATTCTCGTACTACTGTCACTCTGTTCGTTATTACATTTAAATAATTACGTAAGCACGGACAGTATCTGTCTCCTGTTTCCTAAAGCACACCTGCTGCTGAATACACAAAAATATCATGCAATTTCCTGCGAACTATTACCAATATGTACGGCAGCCACAACTATTGAAAACACACGGTAGCATTGCGGTACAGTTTTTAGGCGCCTTCCCAAAATTGCGAAAGGCGACTGTTAGCGTCGTAATGTCTACGTGTCTGTACGTGCGCCTGTCTGTCCGTCCGTCCCAATGGAACAACTCGGTTCCCACTGGATGGATTTTCTTCAAATTTTGTATTCGAGAATTCTTCGAGATCCTGTTGAGAAAACTCAAGTGCCATTAAAACCTGACAAGAATAACGGGTACTTTACATGAAGACCTGTGTACATTATCTCGCTGACTTCTCCTTAGAATGAGAATGTTTCACACAGAAGCTGCAGAGAAAATAAAAACACATTTTGTGTTCAATAACTTTTTCCGAAAATTGTGCTGTTTATGAGATAATGTGGAAAAATATGGTACAGCCGGACAGGCTACAGATGGCAGTATAATACGGCGCATGCGCTTTGCATGGTGGGTAACTAAGGCTACAGACACACACTCAGAATATGTAATACTTATTGCTTTTCCACGGCAACAATGGTTACGCGAACGCGCCTCAATGTTAGGTTATACATACATTGCTTGCCTTGCTGGATTCCCTTAGAATCATCATTGACAATATTCTAAATTAAGTTCTCAATTGCAGTGTTATTTTTTCAACATTCAATTCTATGAGACGTGATGCCGTATCGACTGTAAGTTATCAACGAATCGAAGTAGCGTGATGCCTCTATTTTCCGGGTATAATAGTGCAAGAGGGGTCCGAACCGTGTAGGTTCGGTAGATGTTTATCATCGGTTTGGAGATTACTGCTGCCTCCATCTTCAGGGCAGTTGTCAGTCCCTCATAAGCCGTGTATTACAAACGGAGTCTACAAAAGCGTAAAGGAAGTCTGCAGTGGCACTGCAGAAGCAGAAGCAGGAGCACCAATGTCTGGCGGCTGTCCTTGCAACTCTGACAATACAGAGCAGCTACATTTTACAGGGGGAATAACACATGCAGTAAGAAGAGGTGCGCACCCAGAAATTTTCGCTGGGGGCCCCGCCCCCCCGCCCCCGCCGACCCTCACGCTATATATAATTTATGTTTGATTTTAAAAATCACGCTGTAAGCATAATATAACACTGCCTGCAATTGCATTTATATGCACACGAATATAACTACATGTTCCATGACTCAAACACAGTGTCCTATCTTCTTGTTTTTTAAAACTTTATTAACTTGTTTTTCAAAATTCTAATTTACTAGTCATCAGCCAATTTCAGTGGCTGATTTCGGCTGAAGGCGAAATCACGTAAAACTTTTGATATCATAATACCTACAAAATCTGTGTTTTTTATTTCGGTTTTTGGGGGTTTGGGGGGCTGCAGCCCGCCAGCGCCCCCTTGGGTGCGCCGCTGAGTAAGAAACTTCCACTCACGTAACGCGTAAGAGGAACGAAAAGGACTGTGAGTCAGCATTCGAGGCCTACCCAAACACTGTACCGGACCACTTGCCACATCGCGCTGACACCTGTGGCTGCCGTCCACCATGCCAACAGTGCGGGGTCATTACATTGTACATCTTTGTGTGTTTTGAGTTCGGTCCGCGATAGCAACTGGCCACTGACATGTGTACGTAGTGTCAGTGCCAAATGTGTAAGCGAGCCCTAACTACAGCCGACACAAACACGTTGCAGAGCTGATGCAGTGGAACTCGTCGCAGTGCAGCTGCATGCGGTATTCATTCTTCTGCAACAACGCAGGCCTCTCTCAACCACCGGCAGGATTACCCTCACATGGGATAGAACTTCTGTAAGTACACTGCCATGGAGTTCTCCTTACCCCACCCCCTCCAGCCCAAGGAATATGACGTCATACTTTCGCTCCTCCTACCCTTCATGTGTCACTTTCAGGGCGAGCAAACCGAAAAGGGTGGATAAGGGCAGCACGATGCTGTGTTTGGAAAATCATTGGACGTACTGGAGTCATTTTGGTGGAGCCGATAACCCATAAATCGGTCAAAAATTTACCCGAAATTTATGGGACCCGCAGATCTGTCGCGGTGTACATAGACACCTGCTACTCGCCCCTGTTCCCAGACACATATAGACGTCCGATACCTGTTTCTTTAAAGGTTACGAACCGCCATCTACCAACATGAGGGGAATTTCTTCACTAGATGAGGAAGTGTCAGCTTATCAAACTGGACTCTGCTGCATGGAGTCGGTTGGTTGGTTGGTTAGTTAGTTAGTTAGTTAGTTAGTTAGTATACACTCAGAAGTCCCAACTGGCTTCCTCTGTTCAGTCTTATTTGGACTTTCCACACCAAAAACTACACAGATTACTGTCTCCCTGAAGATGGAAGCAGTGCTTTCCTCAAGAATGTTGGTACCCGGACACACTTTGTCATAACCCGGAAGTGCAGCAACTAAATTCAGCACAACACAACACAACACAACACGACTGTGTTTTCTGCGTACTTACATTACAAACGTTATTTAATTAAGTCGTGGGCTGAGGGGAAGGGATTCCCGTGGATTATAATGGTTTTTTCCAGTTTAAAAGCTTTCTAATTTACATTAAGTAGGCAGATAAAATTTTCTCTACACGGAAAGAGGGGATATGAATGCAAGATGGTCTAATATTAAAATTTCAGCTTTATATCAGTGAAGGGTTTGCGGCCTGTAAAGTTCAGCTTGGCAAGGCAGAGCAGCGGAAATGAAAGCACATCACATGGAGAAGCACACACGGCGCAAGGATAGATTCTTCTGAGCAACACCAAGCCTGCCCATTTCTATAACCCTTTAAAGACTAAGATTAACTTGAACTATATTTAAGTTTCAGTCCGTACCGCGCAGTAAACACACACCGTCTCGGTTATAAAAACCAGCCAGTTAATACTGTATAGGGAAATAATCGCTGTTTGTTCTGAGATCCACACAAAACACATAAATACACTGTGTGGGCAGAACGTAGAATTGTTTAAAGACCCAGCCCGTACCGCGCAGTAAACACACTCCGTCTCGGCTACAAAAAGCAGTCAGTTAATGCTGTATAGGGAAATAATGGCTGTTTGTTCTGAGATCCACACAAAATACATAAGCACACTGCGTGGGCAGCACGTAGAATTGCTGAATGTTAAACTGGCGGTACGTACAGTGACCGCTCAGCTTCAAAGGGTCATGTAAATGTTAACAGTACCCCCGTATCTAAGCCAAGGTCAGGCAGGCGGACTCTAACCCTTAAGTCTTTCCAACCACAATATTTGTGCCCTTCTGTCCAAACTTGCTAGCCTCAGAAAGCGCACGTACCTGCACGTAGTTTTCCCCAAAACATTATTAAGGTTGTACAAATCAATTTCTTTTCTCTGTCCTTTGGCTACCCCCCCCCCCGCCAATTGAACCCCCAGGTGCCAACACCATCACCCTATTAACCCCCCTCCCCCTCCCGAACAGAACTGAACAAGGTTTTAGTTCAAGCACTCAACCAGTTTCTTAACCACAAGAAACAATTTTTATGTTCTCACAACGGGCAACATTCTAATTCTTGTCTTCAGGGATTCGCAATGAACACACATGCTAAACAGCATATTGTTCTAAAACGTTGGCACCCCTCCCAGACTAACCGGCGTCACAACCCAGACGACCACAATAAAGGTAACATCATTATTTTATTTATTATAACCGAAGCGATCAGTCAGAATTTTGGAAGGCAGAATTCAAGCAATCAGTTTCCTTTCCAAATCTTCCAAAATAAACAATAAATGTTTGTCTGTGCCTAAGCACCACGCTATGAAGACGTACGAATGGGTGGAGGTATAAGTCCACGCATCCTTGAACTTGGTACTTGGTGAAAGTTAGTGGTCAGCTTCACGGCCCGGCCGCTTTGGCCCTACGAAAGAACCAAGGGTACCCACTGCATAGAAGACCCCTTTGACCCAGAGCCGATCTGGACGTTGTACAGAAAAGAAACGTTCCCGTCCTTGTAAGGAATCGATAGCTGGTGCTTACTCCGCGGCCAGTCACTGTATTGACTGAGCTAACACGACTCCATCTGTTCTTAAATGCGAGTGTAAATTCCCGTCGGGTCCACTGACGTCATTTGGCATGCGCTGAGAGTGCGGCCCCCTATGGGTTACGGTCGGTTCCTTATCTGAGGCGACACAGTGTTGCGCGCAGTGTCCTTTGTTCTGCAGTCCACAAACAAAGACGGCACTTTCTGCCATCTTTAGGGGGGGGGGGGGGAATCCTTTGAGTTGTACGTAGGGTTCCAAAGCATTGTTCTTATTACAAAAGAAGATGTATTTTGTTCAAAATCGCAGGAATATTTCACACAGAGCTGTGTCATATTTTGGCATCATTAAGGGTCACACTCTCACATCTACACTGCGCATTCCGACAGCGCGCGTTACACTAACCGACAGCTGTGGTTTTCTTCAATGTCATAACATTATGTTTGAAAAACTCAAAAAGAGGTGGCATACAAAAGCGTTTTAGATATGACAGGCAGCAATTTGAAGTATTTCGCGCGCATTTTTCTGCAAAGGAAGGGACAGACTTCAGTCAGGATATAGGCTCCCAACCGTCTCCACCAAATATAAACAGGGTCAGATAGGCGGGGAACGCAGCAGGCATGTGACGCATCTAAAATGCATACAGAAGATCGTTCATAAAATCTAACTGGATGGGCGCATCTTATTAAATGTACCTTAAAGGAAATATTCTGAGGGGGTACTGGGTTCATGCGGTTCTGCGTGTTGCCTATTGACCGGCTTAGCAGCTGTCAGCTTCTCGCGAACTCTACTCTATGAAGTGACTTTCAAAGACGTGAGTGCAAAATGAGATTATTAACACTGTTGTTGTTGTTTCTGTTGTTGTTTTTGTTACCATTAATGGTACCATTATTGTTTACATATTTATTTGATAACACAAGATGACGGGTAGCGTGCTATAGTGACTGGACCGTCTGGGGTTAGAATTCCAGTAGGGGCAAGAGATCTCCAAAAATCCAGATCGGCTGTGGGGCACACAAAACCCCCCATTCAATGGGTACTCAATTTCCTTTCTGTGGGGTAAAGCGGCCGGGATGTGAAGTTACTCAGCTCCATGTAATGCCAAGGTTAAGAATGAGTGGAGCTATACGTCTGCTCCCCCCATATGCCTTTATGGCGTGGACAGGGATAACTTTCCCTGCGTAAGTTCATTTTAGACCTGCATTTTGTAGGCCAAAATTTTCCACGTAATTTTGGAGTATTTAACTGGCAACAGACGACAACTGGGGCGCACCGCAGGGGCTACGGAGACACTGGAGGTCACCACGGCGGCGCCAATGAAGATCACCATCACTATATTCTGGGATGTGACGCCGTGTAGTCTCGTAGAGGTGGGCCGACGTTCTGAAAGTTTGTCGTGCCTTCATCTTCAGGGTCAAGAAGTCTAAACACGCCAGAGGATTCGAATTTTCAATAATACCTCTATTAGAATCTCAGATCTCACACAATGCTGTTACAAGTCTAGAAGAATTTGCAATCTGCACGCCTTATTTTCGCGTTAAGGGAGCCATGTACTTGCTAGACTGTCCTGAAAGTGAACACAGGAAGCGGTAACAAAGTGCTGATTACTCTAACGCTTACCAACACCGCTGTCAATACACCCATCGCATCTTTTTGTTTCAGAGACCTAAGTGGAGGCTCCTTTCCGATTTTGAACGCTCAGATAATGGCTGCTCTTCCCGATGTGGAAAGTCTGTAAGCACGTTATGTTACGTTTCAATATAACTAATTCCTGTCCAAAGTTTGGGCTCAGCCAGTCAGAACATAGGGCCTTCTAGCACTACAAAGTCGGAAGAAGAAGACGAAAATAAAGGAAAAAAGAAAGAACGAAAGAAAGAAAGTGGGGCAGTGAGACATTACTGCAGTTTCCCATGCAGTGCTCCAGTATATGTCGGTTGCAGCACAGTAGAGCGTTGGTAACAAGCTGCAACTGGTCACTACTGTACAGGTCTGCAGGAGGGCAACACTAACGTGCCGTAGTTCTGTGTGTTTAGGGAGATAAACACTCCTTCCTGTCACCACTGCACAGGAGGTGCTGTGTCGGAAAGAGCGTTCAGTTTCTGTATAAGGGCATGTGGTATGTACAGTGAAAGCTACACGTCTAATGGTTACACCTCTAAACTCCTGTATCAGCATGAGATAAATCATCCAACAAAAGAATCTGTTCACACACCTTATCTACATGCCCAACCCACCATTGTCTCCTCTATTTCTTCCCTAGCAGTGACGGTATACGGAGGCCAACATAACAACAGGAACACACAACACAGGCTAACGAATAACAAATAACAAGAGAACAATAACGAAAATACAGGACTGACAACAACATGACGTTTCTGCTGAGGAAATCGCGTGTCGAACAAAGCACACAGAGCCCCAGGGCCGACACCACTGACAGGGACTCACAAGTCTGCACGGAAGTACAAATTTTTAAGATTTCTGTAATTTTAAATAATATATTTTAAAATACTTTAACGTGTTATTTCTCAACACACACATTTTGTAATCAACAAGTTCGGCTCATCGCGTATTTTCTGAGACACGTAAGTTGAGATATGGCTACGAACACACATACTGCACAGTCGATATGGGTAGGAACACAGATACTGCACAGTCGATATGGGTAGGAACGCACACACTGCACAGTCGATATGCCTACGAACACACATACTGCACAGTCGATATGGGTACGAACACACACACTGCACAGTCGATATGGCTACGAACACACATACTGCACAGTCGATATGGGTAGGAACACATATACTGCACAGTCGATATGGCTACGAACACACATACTGCACAGTCGATATGCACTTTACACAGTCACTCTCTTTAGCAACTTTTTGCCTGATGATGGCTCTGCGCACGAGTCGAAACATGTAGCACAATAGACCAAACTAAGAAAAGTGTTGTAGCTGACGGGGGGTACCCCTGTACCTGTGCCCCCCACACCGCAGTACAGCAACAACACATAGAGGGTAGCTATAAATATATTGAACATTCAGTTTCTGACAGCCGATAAGGGATGATCCTACATCTCTTAGGGCCGATACAGGATTAAGAACTGTACAGAGTAAAACAATGTCCATTACGAAAAATCGATAGCTGTATCGACGTTGCACGAGTACGGTGTACAGCTTGAGCTGCTTGTCTCGCTAGTACCTTCACACTGTCACCTACAAATTCACAGACGGTTGAAACTTGGTCATGTTCACGATAATAAGAAGCAAACTGCAAACAAATTTCTGATTTGTCCGATGTGTGCAGGGTCCTGTCCCATTCAGGAGTAGAGACACTGGCAGCGGAGGCATTCTTGACAGCGCCAGGCCTACAAACACTGTAAGTATGGCCAGTAGCTACTGACAATCTTAGCGTTAAGACGGTTAGCAGAGCGCCGTGCCCATAGTCAGCAGTTGTCAGCACTGAAAGGGCGACACTGTGATTGTAACCCACACGGGCATTGCAAATTACTTTGGATCTCAAAGGTGAAACGGGGTTCTGCAATTAAAACTGTTATATTTATACGTGTTGTAGTGTTTCGTTTAACAACGCTGTCAGTTGCTAAGATTATACTGTATATCTGCGATGATTATAAAGAATTAGTGGAATGATACTGACAGGGGAAAACCGATGTAGCTTACTCGGAGACAAACCCGCCCCAGTGCTAACTTGTCCACCACAAATTCCACATGGGCTCACCTGAAATCGAACCCGGAGACCGACTACCTGAGGCGTGGCATGCGCCAGTGATTCCAAGATAACACACGAAAGCACTGAGGCCAACACTGCACAGTGATGCCAGTTACTGACATCTGTAGCCAAAATTCACGTTATGCATCCTGATCTGGGTTAGAGGGAGACAGGGCATGCTTTACAGCAGTCACGATCCTACGGAATAGAAACCGGAGCATGAAGAAGGAGGCTAAAAGTGAGTGCGAAGTGTCACTCGCCCGCTGCACTGTTGTGTTCCCGAAATTTACAAAAGACCGGCTGTTTTAAGTCGTTTGTGGCGCAGTGCGCAACGCCAGACCGGGAGAGTATTAGAAGCAGACGGAACGCAAACAGGTGTTCATCGGAGAGAAGTTGGAATAGAGGGAAAGGAGAAATGCGGGGGTGGGGAGGGAGAGACGGGGCGTGGCATCTCTCGAAGCTAAGCAAGACGTTCTGAGACGAGGACTTGGCCCTTTATGGCATCTGTTCCACACGAACTTAATTCGCATTCAGTCTAGCTGGTACAATGAACGCTTTATTACTACAGAAACAAACTGAGAATAAAAATTGTTGATGGGTAATTTTGGTTAATAGTCCCTGTTGCGCAGCTGCTGATGTCGGCCAATGGCTGTATCGCTTGAATATTAACATAGAGTAGTGGTTAATACTTACTGTTACATAAGGCCAGTGCTGATAGATGTAAGCTCACAGTTACTGCTTGTTAATTGTTACTGTTGGTTACTGGTTAATCTTTGCCAATGGTTAATGTCAGTTAATATTTAACGCTGCTTAATTTTCAGTGTTAGCTAATGGTTAACCCTGGTTAAAAATAATGCAGACTAATAAGTAATAATAGTCAGTAGGGTTAAATAATGATTAGTGGTTAGTGTTAGTGAACATAAATACTCGTTAATGGTTAGTGTTTGTTAATTTTCATTGCTGATTATTGTTTATGTTTGCTACAAGTTAGTGTCGGTCGACACTTAACTCTTTTAATGTTTAGTGTTGGCTAACTGTTAATAATGTATTTTTTTCACGCCTCTGCCAGGCATTTGGATAACAACTATCTGCAGACTCTGCCTGAACCCATTTTTCAGCCAAGAAACCAGCTGAACGCGCTGTGAGTACTAGGCATGTGCTCAACTCAGCTAGATAGCTTGTGACTCACAATTCAGACTCTACCCAGTTCGACACTCGGATGTCACACCAACAATTCTCACCCTAATTTTTGTACGTTTCTGCAGTCCCTGAACGCAAATGTCGGATTAGAGCTTTGAAACCGGCCACGACCACTTCGTGCGCAATCCTTCGAAGTTGAGCAAGCGGATGGCAGTCGATGCCATGTCATGGCGTATTACCGTGTAGACCCTACAGTGCAGAAACTGTCAATAAACGTCTTATGACCGATTTACCTCACGTGGCCCACACAGGAAATGCAAAAAGGCTACATTTAAAGTGATAACTCGCCGCTTGTAGCGGCCACTTAAAATTAGACATGCCTAACACACAGTAAGAAACAAACCTTTATTTTGCACCACTTCTTGGAAACCCACCCCACGAAGAAAAGTCCCTCCGAGAAAATAGTGCTTTTACAACTTGTCAAAACAAAACTCCCTGTCCTTTACGTAATCCAAAGTTCATCACCGTGTTCACAACAGCCTGACACTGGTCCATACCCTGTGCCAGCAGAATAAAGTACAAATCTTCATTCTCATCTGTAAGATATATTTTAATATTATCCCCATCTGCGTGCAGTATCACAAACTGTCTCTCATCTTCACGTTTCCCAACTAAAATTCTTTGCACATTCATCGTCTCTGCTATGCCTGCTACATGCCGCGCCCACCCCACTCTCCTCCGCTGCACTCGTAACACTCAGTGCACAGTACAAATCATGAAGCTTCTCAATGTACCCTTCCCCAGCCACTTGCCACTTCGTCCCCCTTAGGTGCAGACTCTCAGTCCAAGCGACGCCCTTAGACTGACATATCAGCATGTGTGGGGCTCAAGCCGTACTCCTGTAGCGTTCCACAGGCTTGCGGAAAATTCATTGACTATTTATTTGTTCCGAAAATGCTTACAGTTGTTGCCGATGTGCCCCATGCTAGACCCGTTTCAAAGTTCAAAGTCACAGCCCTCAGCATTGCAACATGGCACCCAGCACACGACGCGCTACGTGATGAATTACACACCTGCCAACAGCCTACACTTGGTTTCCCCTCACGCACGTTTAATCATCTCGCTACATGTACAAGTGTGTGAGGCGCAAACGTTTGTCGAAGGCTTCCCCTCCAGTAAACATTAATCAAGCTGATCCCGAGACGCAAGAAAAACGCATGTAAAAATTCATGTAAAGTGTCTTTCAAGCACCTGTAGATATTTATGTAAAACCCTAAACAAAACATGTGTAGAACTTCTCGCAAAGCGCAATACAAAAGCGTGTCAGTCTTCGTGCAAAGCTGTATGCAAAATCTACGAACACTGTCACGACAAGTGCCTCACAAGCGCAGGCAGGTAGTCACACAAAGTGTTTAACAAATACAGATATGTTTATGCAAACTGCCCCTTACTGTCGTCTGACTGCCACAGCAAATGACACGTGCCTACACACGTGAGTAAATCTCATCTGCAAGAAGTTTCACTACAATCGCTTCCCAAATTAATACACAGACAGACAGACAGGCAGACAGACAGACAGACAGATAGACAGACACGCCGAAGCCAATCGTAGTTTTGCGACGTTTCACTATGAATACGCCAGGAAAACTTTTAAAAATGGCAGCTCATATTCCAGAAGGTCCGGCTACATCCACACGCAGGGTTGGTCACAGTTAGACACGCAGACGGGGGCAAAAGTTCCCTCCTAAACATTTGTACTTCTCTACAGTACTGCAAGGCGTCACACACCAGCTAACCCACAACTGAACACCCACCGTCATGACAAACATATACGGACACTCACCGTCGTACTACACAATCTGAACACTCACCGCCATACCACACACGTATGGACACTCACCGTCGTACCACACAATCTGAACACTCACCGCCATACCACACACGTATGGACACTCACCGTCATACCACACAATCTGAACACTCACTGCCATACCACACACGTATGGACACTCACCGTCATACCACACAATCTGAACACTCACCGCCATACCACACACGTATGGACACTCACCGTCATACCACACAATCTGAACACTCACGGCCATACCACACACGTATGGACACTCACCGTCATACCACACAATCTGAACACTCACTGCCACGACTCCCAAATCTCATACCTGTTTTGCTCTCTTTCAGCATTCTGGCGCGCAATCAGCTGTCTACTCTCCCCAGGGGCGCGTTCCGCAACCTGCATTTCCTCCGCGAACTGTAAGTGTCATTTTGCGTAAGCACTTGCACTGCACGCAGCCGTAGTTACAGTTCGGGTGCTGAATGCACTAGTAGTGTGCGTTTGGTTGGTGCAATAAACCGACTGCATGAAACTGAGTTATGTGCAGACTTACTTCGTTGTATATACCGTGCTGGGTTTTAAACAATTGTTTAGTCATAGAAAGCAGTCGGTGACGACGCAAACAGCAGTTTGTGTACCTTAACTGTGGATCAGTTTCATGACAGGTGGACTGAGGTAAACCACGAATAGATAAGGTAGACTAACTGGTTGTGCTTTTTAAATTCGGACCCACGCACTCCCGATAGCCTCGCGTGCTGCCTGTCAATGTCATGTACAGCCAGCCGTTTGTTACTCCGACAACGTGACCACTTCCACTGGTCACCCGATTGACCCACTCGGGTCGAGTCTTTAACAAAATTACGGTAGCTGCTGCTTACAGAGAACAACTGGACTGTTCGATTTTGCGTAGAGAGTCTCAGCGAACCGACTTGATCCGCATTAAGCTTTTAAGCACTTTACGAAAGTAAAAGTCACGTTCCGAAAGGCGGTCAGAGTAACCTGCACTATAGTTACTCAGTCCATACCGCGCAGTAAACACACTCCGTCTCGGCCATAGAAACCAGTCAGTTAATGCTGTATAGGGAAATAATCGCTGTTTGTTCTGAGATCCACACAAAACACATAAACACACTGTGTGGGCAGAACGTAGAATTGCTGAATGTTAAACTGGCGGTACGTACAGTGACCGCTGGGCTTTAGAGGGGATAGTTAAAGACTCAGTCCGTACCGCGCAGTAAACACACTCCGTCTCGGTTACAAAACCCAGTCAGTTAATGCTGTATAGGGAAATAATCGCTGTTTGTTCTGAGATCCACACAGAACACATAAACACACTGTGTGGGCAGAACGTAGAACTGTTGAATGTTAAACTGGCGGTACGTACAGTGACCACTGGGCTTTACAGGTCACGAACGGCAAACAACAGCTAGCCACTATCAGAACACCAACGGCACTTTGCACCACAAGAAACTGTGTCATTCGTACATATGTACTTGCCTGTTTGTTAAATTCGTGTTTCCTTGTCAGAAGCCCTAAGCCATATACTCAGTGACGTCTGTGTTTGGGTTAGCAAATACATGAATATCAGATGGGTGGGGCATGTGATATGTATGGGGGGGGGAATGCATACAGGGTTTTGGTTTGAAATATAAAGGAAATAGACCACTTAGAAACCTAGGCGTAGATGGGAAGAGAGTATTAAAAAGGATCTTGAAAAAACAATGGGACAGCGTGGACTGGATTTACCTGCAGGACGTGCAGAGGTGATGGATTCTTGTGAACGCAGTAATGACACATCAAGGTCCACAGGGCGAGGGAAATCTGCCCTGCTGCAAATAAGGACACTGCTCTCTGGACACGTGTAGCCGACATACGAGTGTATGGGCACTTACGTATTTATGTACGTACGTCACTTCATTTCTGATGCGTCAGTTCACTTATTTGTGGCGCAGTTAAAACTGTTAGCAGCTCAGGTTGTATACAGACCAAATGTGCATTTATTACTAAATAATTAATTGTAAGGGATTTGGAAGGAAGCGGCCGTTGCGTAAGTTGAAATTCTACACCTCTAACTAGTGCCGAGGTCCAGAATGAGTGGAGCTGTATCTCTGTGCCTCCTATACGCCTTCACATCCAGGATAGTTGAGCTGGCGCGATGGCGCAGTTGGTTGAGGCACTGCGCTATAAGCCGAAAACTCACGGGTTCGATTCCCTATAAAATCACTGAAATTTTCATATTTGCCGCCCTATGGCCCAGCGGTCGACTCAGCCTGTAATAGAAATGAGTACCAGGATATCTCCTGGGGAGAGGGTATAGACGGCCGGTGCTAAGGGCTGACAACCTTACCACCTTCATGCGCCGACTGTCCAGAAATTCTGGGAGCCTCAAACTCCTGGAGCCCTAACGGCCTGTCCAGGCCTGTGGCAGGATAGCTTAAAATTCAGGGGTTTTTCTTGCCGATTTGTGTCTACTGACAGGCTCACAAATTTATCTCTTTCTTTACGGAAAGAAACTGTAATTATGAAAGAGCGCCACTGGACATCGCTGTCAGCCAAATGGAATTTGTACCTTCAAAATATGTTATTTCCCTAAAACAGTTTCATTTCATCTCATTTACGTCATGGTACCTGAGTGGGACCCAACACAGCCTGCACTACCCCAATGTATAGACAGTCTGTGGGGACACTGCGGACACCCTTTGTCTGCAGATTCAAAAGTCAATGCATTGTGATGTTTCTTCAGTTGCACGTAAGCCGTGTAACAAATTCAGTGCTTACTTGGAGAGTTTGTGGAAACTTCTCCGACACCGTTTGTATACAGGTACCAAAGGCGCAGTATTGTGGTTTGTGTACTGCCTATTGTCTGTGGAACTTGGGACACGATGGAAGGGAGTTTGAGGATTATCCGAGACAAGACAGTAATTTCATTCGTTGTCTGTTTCAGGGACTTGAGGCATAATCAACTCGCTGATGTGGATGGCAGCGCTTTCCAGCAGCTTTCACGTCTCGACACGCTGTAAGTATTCTCTCGGCTCGGCTTAGTGGACTTAACGTGACAGCAGCAGGATCATAGCTGGTAATTATTCAGCACGTATATATGCCGCGTTTGGGAACAGTTTGGATTTCCGACGGATTTATCGTCCAAAGAAATGAGAAACTACGACAGGTTCTTTCATTAGAGACATTTCATCGCTCAAACCACATTTGTAAACTGACTGTACTATCCGCTTTAACTTTCAAAAACTGTGTATTTTGTCAACACAGTGAATTTGTGTGTTCCTTTTGGGTCTTACCATAATGGACGATGAGCGCCGTAAAAATAAAAAAAATTGGTCCTTGTAATGGAAATGTGGTCTGTTCTCTGTGAGGTAGAAACTGAATTTTCATATATTATTCAGTTTAACTTTATATTTCAAACGGCTAAATGAAGAAAATTATAATCAATTCTACATACAGCTCGCATGTCAAATAAAAGTAACGGATACAGAATTTTAGTGGGGAAACCTCTTATAACAAAGGAGACATCGAGGATAATTACGGGAAAAATACAGCTATTGTTATAAAGACAGCTGTAAAAACTGACTTAATTCGTTTGTTATTTTGCTTCGGAGCAAGCAGTGCGTAATGGCAACGTGATGAACTGTGTAATTGCAACGTACACTCTAAATGAAAATTGCTCATTTTTAACATCAATAAAGGTATAATTGTTAAAACGAAAAATAATGACGCGCTATTCCTGATATTCTGACCACCAAAATGGTCAAAAATTCATGTAAGTCCATAGCTGCAAATACTCCCCTCAGCACCCTGTTCTCAGGCGCCCCCGGACTGTGTTACTCCCTCAGGGCGACAGACCAAGTTTCACACCCATACAACACAAACACAAAGTAACATGCAACAAGCAGCTGCTTTGTCTCTGTTTGTCTCCCGATATGATACATGCCCTTTGTCACAGTTCGGGGTACTATTTGTTGAACCATTGTTCAGCTGATCCGGACATTTCTAAATACGCCTGGTAACTAAGCCACCCTCCTTACACAGACGGAGCCTCAACAAAGGCCGCCCTGAATACAGCTGTCAGAGGAGGCACTTGGCCGACACGTTGCGGGTTGTGTCACACACCTTGCACTTAATGTCCAGTGGCTGTCGTGCGTCGGGAGGTCCAGGGTTAAAATCTGGTGCTAGGGGCACGGCAGACCCTCCTGGCAAATTCCGTGATAGCACTGCACAGTGGGTCCCACGATGGCAGCCCACCGCATCATCCTGTACTGACCATCCTGCCACTCAGTGCTTCGTATTTGCTGGTCATGAAACTTTATAAAATTAGCTACAGTGTAAAACGTTTCGTGTATCTCCACAGCATATTTGAACCGTGGGCCTTATGAATTATTAATTACAGTAAGTCCCACACAGTACACTGTATAGTATCGAATACACAGAAACGTTATTAAAACTCGTCGCTACATGTTTCGGCCAATCCTGACAATCTTCAGAAAAACCATCTTTACCTTCCCCGAGGACGGACTGCACTGGTCGAAACATGTAGCGACAAATTTAAATACTGTTCCACTGTATTTTACGCTACAGAGCCTATGGTGTACTGTGTCGAATTTATTTCAACAAGCATTTCGGATAAAATCCCATTCACCCCGAAAGCGCCTATTTGTGACATAGAATAGTCTGATGTTACGTCAGAGTGCCATAACCTTACACACGGTATTGTTTCAGCAACACGAGCAACAAAATGGAACCTACAGAACCGTATCGAACGATCTGGTTCTACAGTGACGTACCTTTGGAACCGACAGACCCAAGTTAAAACTGAGATCTCCGCTCTTCTGGGATATTACGCGGCGTCCAGTTGTAATCCTCTACCGACGTTTCGGGACAACCTCTCGGTCTCATCTTCAAGGGTTAAGAAGTCTTTGACCCTTGAAGATGCGACCGAGAGGTTGTCCCGACGCTTACGTAAAGGATCACAACTGGACGCCGCCGTAATATTACAGAAGAGAGCAGATCTCACCGACATCGCGGCGGAAGCCTGACATCACGGCAAGTTAAAATTATCCACATGCACATTCAAGGCGCACGAACCAGGAGGAACAAAACAGCGGGCACATTAGGTTAGAACACAGGCGTAATGAGCGGTCTGATTCCAAACGATATTTATGAGTGAAAAAACAGACTTTTGTAGCAGTCAATTAACACAGTCACGGCAATCTATAAGCAGACAGAGCCTGTATCTGCAACTAGCTAATTAGTTCTCAAAATCCATCGGAATTACCTGTTTTGAACATTTTAAATTCATCAACACATTTCATTCACGTTACATTTTAACATACTCTGAACCAATTGCGGGCTTAATCACAACGGTTTACAAAATATCACATTTTAACACATGCGCGACACAAACGCTAAGCCAGCAGTAATTCCCAATGTACATGAATGACTTCCCTAATTACGGCCGATTACAGGCCGAAACAGGTCGCAATTAACATCGTAAACAAAGGACGGGTTAATGTAAATCCTCTGTTGTTGCAGTAATATGCTGTGTTGACAGTCACGCGTTTGCCGAGCTGTTAGAGACAGAAACATCTTGAGGCGGATTAATTAAAATGCGTCCATAAATAAATTTAACAGAAATGACTATCACGTGTGCTGCTCTGAAGCTGCACAGAGTTACCTCATGGATCACATTTGTCAGTCAGAATATAACGTTTGTTACGTCGGGGGGGGGGGGGGGGGCGCCGTAAGCGACAAAATGAACTGGCTTGAATGCAGTTACAAAATGCATAGACAAAGGGTTAAGAATTCTGCAATCATATTATTACCAATTTTAGGAATAAAGTAAAGAAGAGCCGACAGATCAGGCAGAATAACGACATGTATTGAGACGCCCTATATTAACCCTTTAAAGACGAAGCGTAAACTGTTTTATTTAAATGACCGAGTTCGTACCGCGCAGTAAATAATTTTCATCTCGGTTATAAAAACCAATCGGTTTGTGTTGTATAGGGCAAGAGTCGCTGTTGGCTTTAAGATAAATACAAAACACATAGATACACTATGGGTAGAACGTACAGTTGTTGAATGTGAAACCGGCTGGTGTTTCAAGTAACCAGTAGGCTTTAAAAGGTTAATAAATATGGGGGGGGGGGGGAGAGAAATTTGTCGCTCAGACGGTTCCCAGGTTATGCCCGCTCGTCCTTCTGGTAAAGGCAAGCTGCAGTTAATACAGCCCTCCCTACACTCACTTTAAACTTCCCGCCAAAGAGCAGCCCTTCCAAGTTTATCAAAATATCGCTATAACGCAGCCGTCGAATTGCAAAATCCAAATTAAGCCCAAGTGCCCACCTTCTTTCATGTGCTCCGCACTGTAACCGGCTGCTTCCAATCACCTCAACGTCTCCACGTCCGAACACTCTTTATGCCCTTGAATAAATAACGTACTGCCTCTTTCTAACCCGTTGCTTCTTCTTGGCTTCTTCGCAGTCACTAATGGTTAGAACACCTACCTTACTGGATCTGCACAGTAGGTATATAAAGATTCAGGTCGTACGTCACAGAGAACACAGTGTGCTTCTGGTAGATAGCTTAATAAGTTGACTCTAAGAAGGAAAATAATGACTGTTTACTGTCACACGCTGAGTCGGATAAAATGCAGTGTTTCTGTGTTTAACACGGTGGTACATATATTAACCACTGAGATTTACAGGGTTAACCTCTTATCCGATTCACTGACTGACCTAGCTACGGTATCAAATTCTCCCCAAAAATGCAAAGCTCTGAAGGGAGTAAATTACTTCGGTTGGCTCTACCAATCTGACGGTTGCGGTGCCGCGCGATGTACAGTACGTATGATCACGTGTGCTGGGACACAGGACGGCTTGCTACGCCGTAAGGGAACAAGGCGCGGTAATTGGACGGTGGAGACTGCGAGAATGAACTGGTATTCAGCGACGGACAGAGACAGACAGATGTCTGGCTGCGAGTTTGACTACATAACCTACTGAGGGGACTACCGAAATAATGACGCACTGATTAACTTCTTACAGCCCAGTGGTCACTTTATGTACCGCCAGTTTAACATGCAACAATGCTACGTCCTGCCCACGGAGTGTGTTTATGTGTTTTGTGTGGATCTCAGAACAAACAGCGATTATTTCCCTATACAGCATTAACTGACTGGTTTTTATAACTGAGACGGAGTGTGTTTACTGAGCGGTACGGACTGGGTCTTTAACTATCCCCTCTAAAGCCCAGCGGTCACTGTACGTACCGCCAGTTTAACATTCAACAGTTCTACGTTCTGCCCACACAGTGCGTTTATGTGTTTTGTGTGGATCTCAGAACAAACAGCGATTATTTCCCTATATAGCATTAACTGACTGGTTTTTATAACCGAGACGGAGTGTGTTTACTGCGCGGTACGGGCTGGATATTTAAATTAAGGTTACTCATTTAAAGGGCTGACAAGCTCCTACCAAATTTGTCGGTTCTCACAGCAGTAGATAATAATAAGTCTGATGTGATGTAACGCCGTAAAGTTTGGTATACAAATTCCAAAGTTTTGAAAAACCTTTTGCGTCTGTCTTCAGGGTACGGTACATAAAGTCTGTGATAAAGATACAGACGCCAGGTTCCATCGAAAAGTCAGTACTTATGCGTGAAAGTTTACGCCCTCCCCCCTTAGGCACTAAACTTCATATTGAAAAGCTGCACTGAAACTTGTTGAAACATTTCAACTTCGGTTGAAAGCGGACACACGTAACAGTAAGCAGAACCTTACGTGAGGCCTGTATGCGTTTGTGCGTGCATCTTTAGCGTTACTCGCTGAATATTAATGGGAAAAAAACATTTGGAACAAAATTTGGCCTGACAAATGACAGAAATGCTCCTGCCTGAGAAGCTGACAGTTGATCAGCTAGGCACCAAATTTACAAGGCTTTGTGGGACCCGAATGTTCATCACCGTGTTCACAACAGCCTGCCATTTAATATTAAATGACCCATAGCCGTGCAGTGAGAAGTTACGTATGGTATCATGTGTTGGTTTGCTGTCAGCGTGCCATTTGTTGTAGGTCCTCGCGTTAACGACTTCAGAATGAATCCCGTACACGTTCTCCCATTCTGTTATATAACATCAGTTTTAATATTATCATCCAATCTATGCCAATATCTTTCACGTTATTTCTTTCGGCTTTCCTCATCACAAATCCTGTTCTCCTGTCCTCCCAGTTCACTATTACCAACCGTTTCCTAATCCACTTGGATGCTGAGTTTAAGAGTTGTTTACGAAGTAAAAGTGGACACCTTACGTAGAAACAACATCCTTCCATTTGCCTGCCTGCCTGCCCGCCTGCCTGCCTGCCTGCCTGCCCGCCCGCCCGCCCGCCTGCCTGCCTGCCTGCCTGCCTGCCTGTCTGTGATTTGAGAGTAACAACTAAAGCGTTTGTCGCATTTTCATTAAATTCCGCACAAGAACTCTCTTACAAAACCCTGTCTAAAGAAAGTGTCGTTCCGCCAAAAACATTTCAGTGACAGTTATTGCAAAACTTAACGGCGTACGAAAACTTCTAACCGTACGCTTAGGTACGGAGACTAAAACCAACAGATGCACACAAGTTTATGAAAATATGTTATAAACGCAGTACTACCTTCTACATGTTTCGGCCAATCATGTGGCCATCCTCAGGGCTGTGCGTTACGAGGAATAGCTTCATTCATAATATATTTTCATAGACTTGTGTGCATTTGTTGGTTTTAGTCACCATACCTAACTGTTCCAAGCACGGTTATGGATCATTTAACGTCTACACGTACTGCTTCACATTTATCGTCGAACTGAGTGAAATTCTATACATGACGCTGTTCAGCATTTGTGAGTTTCGTGAATAAACGGCGTAGGAAAGACCGTACCTGTCTTACGGGCACAAATATAATTATACTTCAGCGTGTACCATGAAACACTTTGACATTCGAAAAGTAAAGAACGCCTTGGTGAAGTCTGTGTACCGCGCCACTGAGTGCAACCATTTTCAGTCCTGCTACTGTTACAGCTTAAGACCAACACAGCAAAAGCAAACACTGCGTAGCAGTTAAGCTCATTAACCTTTTAAAGCCTAGCGGTAACTTTACGTACCACTAGGCTTAACATTAATCAATTCTCCATGGTGCCCACATTGCGTTTATGTGTTTTGTACGGATCTGGGAACAATCTGCAACTCTTACCTTACATGTCATCAAATGATTCGTTTTTTAAACTGAGGTGGAGAGTGTTTACTGCGCGGTACGCCCTGAGTCTTCATATTAGACAGACTACAGTTACTAATTACGCAGTCGCTTGCCCGCAGGTACCTGAATGGCAACAGGCTGCAGTCGGTCCCGCAGTTCGTACTGCTGCCAACACTGCACGTACTGTCTCTGACCCAAAACGAGATATCTGCGATCGAACCCAGAGCCTTCTCACAACTCCCGGAGCTCCGGAACTTGTAAGTACCCCCGAACCGTTGCTATGATAATGCTGAAGGAGTACGTCACTTCAGCATCCACGTAAACCCTTGAGTCACCCTGAAGATGGCGGCAGTACGTTCCACCAAAGCTTAGAAACATTAAGTCACTGCGCAGCGTAGAAACACAAAACATGACCACGACCGCCACATGAACAACGACGCTTGTAAAGCCCTGAATATTTACTTCATAGGTAATGTGTGGGGGCGGCAGCGGGGACCGGGGGGGGGGGGGAGAGACTTCAATTTGCGTTTAGACCAATATGTGGCAGGAATAAGACTGACTTTTGGCTTTTCATAAATATTAAATGGTGAATTACCATAGATAATATTAGGACTTCAAATTTAAAGTTTTAATTAATTCGACACGTAAAAGACTGCACCACACTGTCAGCTTTCCTTCTGGCTGTGCTGTAACTCCCACACGGCACAGCTTTTGAAATGCCGTCATTTTGATGCATTTGTGTCTTTTGGAGGAGTTTTCACATTTCGTAACAAATTTCTGTCCCGACTTTTCGCGGGAACATGAAGACCGGCTTGATCGAAACATCGAGTCTTTGAGAAAAAAATAAAGACCAAGGGTTGTCTCTGGTGGAACACGTAGTGCTGTTTATGTCAGTCTATACACACAACGGGACGGATAGCGTCAGTCTGACTACACAGCATTAACTGATTGGTTTTTATAACCGTGACAGTGTGTTTACTGCGCGGTAAGAGCTGAATATGTATAATTCCGGTTAATCTCAGTCTTTATAGCTTTAAAAAGTCACCACAGAGGCCTTCTTAACGCGAATATGGGGTGTGCACTGAACACACACACGTGACAGTCCCATTTGTACGTACAGCAGCAAAAACAGTCGACGCTATCGTGTGACTTACACGCTCAGAGTTGCACGTGTACAAACTGGCGAACATGCTAGCCACATCTAGGGAGTATCGCATGTGTCGTCTTACCGAGGCCGGCAGTTTTATCGTATATAAGGCCCGCATCTGCTGGGACATGCCCTGACAGTAGTAGCGTTCAGGGACACTCTAAGGCAGACACCCCGTGTAATTAAGACGGAGCAGTTCGCCACTCAGTAACTGAATGCACCGTTGCTAGCACACAGTAGCCGTCTTCCTGGCCTGAGTGTCCACCAGATCTAGCCGCATTAGATTCATTTCTTGGCTATACCTAACCGCCCAATGCGCCTGAACCTGAGACATTACTTTACTCGAAACACAGCCGTGCTTATGTGCACCAGCTGCCACAACACACAGAACTCTGAACTCGGCACACACGCTGTATTTGTTTCGTACGTTTGAGATGTGTGGTGGGCCAAATGGTACGGGGCCAGGTTTCTTTATCCCTGTAGCTCAGTATTCCCCCTGCAACTGTCACTGTCCCAGTGCTCCGTACTGACCTGCATCAACGGACACTGACTCGCCGTACTGCTACAACCAAAATGCAGTAACACACTGTGAAACTGATGAGCAAATAGAGATGTATTCTGATGCGTGATTATAAAGAATCGTGTGTGAGTGTAGACATATCCCTGGCTTACGCGATAGCTTTTTCTTGTAACTCAAAATTTTTCTTAATTTTTTAGTTCCACTGCCTTTAATTGTCATTGAAAGATGCGTAATTAAGTTAATTACATCCTTTTTAGCAGTTAAAGAATGCGGCTTTTTTATTACAGACGAAAGGCGGTGTGTTTTATTCTTCACTATAAATACATAAATTTAAAAGCTCACACAAAAATGGCTTATCGATAAATCGCGTAAGGCTGGGACACGCCCACTTCCCTCCCACATCTGACCATGTGACGTCACACTGTCTACTGTCTACTGCAGGTACCTGTCCTGGAACAAACTGCGGCTACTGCAGAACGACACTTTCGCCGGACTGCCGCACCTGCTGAGCCTGTAAGTATATGCAACCCGCGCTGATTTTCAGCGTCAACATCCGTAACAGGAGAATAGTCAGAAAACAGAACGATAATAGCCAACTGTGACAGACATACCTCGAGGATAATATTAAAATAGGACATTTCAGTGTCAGTCATTGTAATAATTACATATCAGAATATTCTCCTCTGTTCAAAGTTTGTGTTTGAGAGGATTTATGTCGAACTCCCATAACATCAAGGTGTATGGGAAATGGAGATACATCCCACGCATTCATCGAACATTAGAATTGTGATTCGTACTTCGAAGGTACCGCGTTCTACCCCAGTTCTGGAAACCGGCTAGAATTTATTGACGTTTTTTGTGGTTGCCCTCAGCCCCTCCAGGCGACTCAAACTCGGCCGCGAAAGATTCCTTCCACATCCCTCCCAATTCCCCAGTCACTGTAACACATGGCTACCGCGCACGCTAGTGTAATAAGACTGTAAAACCACAAGGCACACTTTGCATAAGACGTGCATGTACTCTCCGACAGCGTAACAGCCATCCTCAGGGACTGTATACAGTTACTGTAGGAAGAAAACAGAACTGTTGGGGAATAAAAGCAAGCAAAACATAAAATGTGAGTATGATTACAAACAACAGAACCAATTAAGAGTAATAAATGTAAAATAGTAAATATAAAATATTAAGTGCCGTATAAGATGGCAATATCAGTAACCTAATCTGATTAAAACACAGGTAGGTTTCAAGTGGAACATCCTGTACATGACGTTACACATTCAGTACTTTATCTCACTCTTGTTCTGTTTTATTGTTTGTAATCACAGTCACACCTTATCTTTTACTTATTATTATTATTATTATTATTATTATTACGTAAAAAAAGGTGAAGTTGTGCCGATACAGGCCTGGACAGGCCCTGAGGGTTCCAGGAGAATGAGGCTCCCAGATTTCCAGACAATCCGCATATGAAGGTAGTAATGTTGCCAGCCCTCCCCACCGGCCGCCTTTACCCCCAGGAAATATTCCGCGGTACTCATTTCCGTTAGCGGCCGAGTCGACCCCAGGGCCATAGTGCGGCTGAAAGGGTTTTGTCAGTGATTGTCACCACGTGGCGGTCTGGCTTCCTTGCCACAGCGTTACTGTCATACCTGACGGCGGCTGTAACGCCGAAACATGTCTCATAGTAAACAAACCTCTTATAAAAAGTGTCAGTCACTAATCATCCAGTTACTCGACCCCACATGATCTGAGCGAAACAACAGACAAAGCAAAAATAAACACACACACACACAAGGATGCAATATCCCGTACACACATCCGAACCACTGTACCAACCGGAAGGCATCCACTTTATGTGAAACTCTTGTGTCACTGACCTGAGTCACACACCGGCTCGATTTTTATCGATAATAACCGTCTGGTATTGATCAGCATCGATAACAATAGTGATAGATACATAAGGAGAGTCGGTCATTATCGATTACTGTAGCTTATCGTAGTCTTTCTCTCTCCTACCCACTTGTTCATAGTAGGTGTAAAGGGTTTTTATTTTCACTTGATCACACTCAGACACACCACAGTCGGTAGGACTCCTCTGGACGAGGGATCGGCCCGACCCAGAGACCTCTACCTGACAACACAAACACTGGACACGAGAAAAAAATTCATACCCCCGGTGGGATTCGAACCCACGATCCCAGCAAGCGCTCGGCCGCAGACCTACGCCTTAGACCGCGCGGCCACTCGGACCGGCGCTATAGAATATGGAACATCACGAAGCACTGCAGGTGTCCACTATGTCAGCAGATGAATATTACGAAGGCTCGTCACATGACGGGCACACGGCCAGTTGGCCAGTTAATACAGTACATATTAGACTCAGTTTTGTGTTTGCTTTGCGGCCTGCAGAATCCCATATTCTGCAAGGCAAGGTCAGTGCGAAACGACGAGACGCGATGTGGCCCAGATCGTACAGAAAACATCCGGCTAACGGTCTTTATTGAGCCCCGACTTTATGGCTTAAGGCGTGCCAGCACTTACAGTTTGGCGACTTGTTACGCGATGCAAACGAAATAACGTCGATCCGTCCCACCACAACCGATTTGCGACCAAGTTAGTAGAAAAAAGAACAAGGAGATATACAGAAAATTAGCGTAACCGTTCAAAGACGCCGGGGTTTAAATTCCAGCTGCTGCCCATCATGGCCGGGGGTGGGGGGGGGGGGTGAATTTATAGTATCCTTAAATGCATGCACAGTCGTATGGTACAACTAGGTTGGCAGCATGTGAAGAATGTCACGTCTGTGCAGTGTACCGAGTCCGGCATTCAGGGGTTAATAAAAATAAACACGTAACGAGAAAGCACGGTAATAAAAATAAAGTGAAGGGCCGTATTTAATTAAAGGGTTTTAGGACATGTAACTCACCGCCACTTCATGAAGCTGCATATGGGACATAGCTACATCTGCACGCCACACGAACGTCAGTGGACAGCTTCACGACCCGGCAGATTTACCCCCAGTATATATTGAATAGGAGGCGGGGTGCGCCACACAACCTGTCTATATATTTCGGAGAAGAGAAGAAACTGTTGTCACTAACTGAAATGGGCCCAAGGCTCCTCGGCCATCCGTCATGTAGCCAGGCCACTAATCGACTGAGCTACTGCGCCTGTTAAGGTTGATGTCCTTGTGGCTACTGTGACCGTTTACGGCGTAAGTGTGTATTATGGAAAAATAATGAACCCTTTACAGCCCAGTGGTCACTATATGTACTGCCAGTTTAACATTCAGCAATTCTACGTTCTGCCCACACAGTGTGTTTATGTGTTTTGTGTGGATCTCAGAACAAACAGCGATTATTTCCCTATACAGCATTAACTGACTGGTTTTTATAACCGAGACGGGGTGTGTTTACTGCGCGGTACGGACTGAGTCTTTAAATATAATTCAGGTTAATCTGAGTCGTTTATGGTTGAAAGTTTCATTGCGGAAGAGCCTGTTATGCGCGTGATACGTGAAAGGTGACACGAGGTCATGGGCAGGTGCCGATCACTGCTATGTGGAGTAGCTGTCTATATTGCAACAGGATGTCCATGTCATGGTGTGCGCCCCAGCAGGGATTCGATTGAACTGTCAGCAGAGAGCTCTGACTTTGATTGACGCCGCATATTGTCGCGTTCCAACTGTTCCATCTCAGGTGCACACAACGTCACCTGTGCAATTAACCTCACATCGCACGTAACATTTTGTAACGCTAATAACAGACCGATCAGCTAACATTCCATCCGCTCCGCCTCACATCCACTTGAGTGCCTCCTGACTGCTTTTCTTCGCATTAAAACCAAAAGTCACAAACTCTTGCAGTATTCCATACACATACATGCATTGCGTAGATGGCAGAATAATATTAAAGTGGATATCAAAGAAAGAGGATGGCAGGGCCAGGACTGGTTTCATCTGGCTCAGAATTTGGGCTAGTGGCGGGTTCTTGTGAACACATAATGAACCTTCGGGTTCCACACAGTGAGGGAAATTTTGTGACTTGCTGGGGAACTTAGCTTCTCAAAAAGGACTCTGCTCCATGCAGTTTGTTAGTTCGTTGCTATACATACGTTGGCGCTTTAGAGCTGTTAACCATAACTGCGAAATTTCTGACATAGCCTACCGGTGCGGTTGAGAAGAGGTCAGGGCCCGCACCGAGGCGCAACCGGCCGCGCACCAACACCAGTGCACACACAACCCATATCAACACTTCGCAATTCAGACAGCTGTTTTTGCTTGAAGATATGACGTCGTATATCCCCCCCCCCCAAGTTCGTTCTATGAGCGCTGCACTGCTATCGACAGTCGCGTGTTGGAGGGGGGGGCGGCGTAATGAATTCCTGTCGCAATGGTTACGAGTGTGTGTATCAGACGTAATGTTGGCACAGGTTCATGCAGTCGCTGTCACGTCACGCAGACGCCTAGCGTCAAGGATTCCCGGCACCAGAGTTCTCTATCTGCTGCTCCAGTTCCCGTAAGATATTTTGCAACACCCTGTATAGTGCTGTTTTGCAACACCTGTATAGTGCTGTTTTGCAACACCCTGTCTACTGCTGTTTTGCAACACCCTGTATAGTGCTGTTTTGACACATGACCAACAAACGGCAGTCTGCTGGTAACCACAACAATGCTGCGTGCTGTTCCGTCTTTAACAACTGACGATTGCTCCCACGCGGTGATACAATTGCTTTTCTTTACACGTACGGCTCCCTTGAACCTCCCCCCCCCCCAAAGTGAAGTAGTTCTACATTTCGGGGGGGGGGGGGGTTGTTGGAGATGTTAAGCGTGACGTAAAGTTTGTTTCGTGTGTACAGTCAGGTAAACAACCAACATAACGGGACTTCTTGCTTTTGAAGCACAGAGATTTAAAGTGGAGTGATATGGAGCCAAACTAGGAGCGCAAGTTTACAGAACTGAGAATAAAAAGAGTCTTATAATTTCCCTAATTAAAGTAATACTAATTACATTTAAACTGTATTGACATTCAAAAGCGCCTCCGTACGTGTTACACTTGTTGCACGATACAGACTGTACCCGCCCTCGCATTTCGGACTTGCTATATATATATATATATATATATATATAAAAGTGTAGTGTCAGACCAGATTTCACACGCATATGTAAAACAGCAGACAAGACCAGAGTATTTCTGTATTTTAATCTTTACGCTTCCAGATGAAAAAGGCGCACATAAAGCATTCCAGACAGCACGGTGTCCGGCACTGTCTGAACACAACCTGCTCTTAATTTTCTCATTCACTATCATTTCCAAACGCTTGAATCACGTCACACTTTCAAAGGATTTATTACCTGTATTTATGTTGCCATTCTGTTCTGCCTGCTGCACAAAAGGCTGCAACACGTGCTCACTTCTCCCAGCACTCACCTCCAGACCAACCTCACTGGTGACTAATAAAGCTTCTGTGTTTCCCTCTATAATTTACACAGCACGTTTGCCGTCTACAGAACGTCCCACCGTGGCGCGTGTGCTATGTCTGGCAGTTACCACGGTTACACAACTGGCACGTCCCGACTTATCCACGTGAACCGCATGCTTAATGATTTCCTTTGCTGACAATCGACGACTTTATTTGAATAATCAGACGGAAGGCTACGGTCAAACACCAGCTGACTTCTGTACGATGCCTTTAGAAGTAAATCTACAGTACAGCGAGCCATGGTTGGCTTGCGGACGGCAAGTTACACACCGCTAGTTTACAAAGTAAGCCTCAAATTGTGCTCTGCGGGAGGTTTGGCTCCCGCGTGCCTAAGGGAAGCTTCTAACCGCAAATCCGAAAGACTTAGCTAACGATGTGCAAAGTCTGCGAAGAGGATCTACTTTGCTGGCACCGAAATTACGCCGAAGTCTTTAAAAAAGATATTTTGCGTCCCAGCCTGCTGAGAGTCAAGCAGGGCGGGGGGCGGGGGCCGGGAGCGGGGGGTGGAACTTCTAATAGTTCACAGAACTGCCACTAAGAAGCATAGTTGCTACCAAACACCGTTCTTCAGAATACACTTTAATATTGTTTTCAGAATACACTTTAATATTATCTTCGGAATAAGCTTTAATGTTATCTCCCATCTACGTCTTGTTCCAACGAAGCTTAGTTACCTTTCGACTATTACAACTAACACGTTCTATACATTTTTCACCTCTCCCATGCTACCTACATGCCCAGCCTAACCCACATTTCTACATCCAGTTGCCCTATTATTGCCTCGCAAACAGACTCATCATGGAGTACCTCGTTGTGCAATTTTCTCACCCTCCTCACACTACGTCTCGCTCAGGTCCAAAAATTCCGGCCAGCACCCTGTTCTCACCTTTGTACGACACCCGCGTACAGCAAGTGCTGAAACCTGCCGGCTGTTATGCACAAGAACGTGCACACTGCGGCCACTCTATGAAGATCCACATGTTTCTGTGTGCGTCGTTACTGGGTAAATATTTATCGAACAAAAGTTGTCGAAACGTCGGCGATACAATTAATTTCTCTAGCAGTATAGTCTGGTTACCGGAATACTGTCAGTTCCTTCAGTTTCAGGGTCGTGTCGTGTTACTTTTTACGTAAATATTTTGATGAATTTTATACCTTATTTTAACACAAAATATTCTCCTTTACAGCAGTTTGAACGGTAACAAAATACGGCAAGTGGAACTGGAAGCATTCGGCGAGCTGCCAAGGCTGACATCTTTGTAAGTACGAACTGGCGGCGGAAACACATTCATTCGTTCTTAAGGCATATACAAGGTGTCGCACGCATCCCTCAGCTCTGATATTGTCAGAGACTGGGTACCGGTGAATAGATCCATGAATTGTATCAACGTTACGGTATTCCGGGATGTGACGTACGTGTGCACCGATGTGTCGGAGGCAACTGCTGCCTCCATCTTCATGGTAGCCTACACCGTAATACCGTAATATTAAATTCATGGATTCACTGATGCATGGATGCCCGAATGGCGTAACAGATGGAAGATATGACACATTGATGGGTGAAAATTGGTCTTTAAAGGATGAAGCAACGAGTTAAAATGCACCCACCCAAACTGTCAAAGACGTCTTGCCAAATTACAGGGTATTTACAAATAAGAATTTATCGGTGTTTAATATCATTCTTCCGTCTGCACCTATGTCCTGCATGACAGACCCTTCCTTAAAGTTATCCGACCAAAACTATGTTCATGTCTAATCGTTTCCATACATGCTACATGACCAACCCATCATTCTTGATTAAATTATTCTGGTGCAGGGTACAAATGATGACGCGCCTCGTTACACATTTATCGGAACTCCTGTCACTTCAACCCTCTTATGTAAACCCCCCCCTCCGTCCTCAAGCATCCAAATTCTTCCCTCATTGTTACGGACCAAGTTCCACATTTATGAAAAAGAAAAGCAAGAAAAATTATGCCTTTTAGGTTTTAACCTTGAAGCTGTTGGCATCAGACAGAAAGACAAACGATTCTGAACCGAATGACAGCAAACGTCCCACGAAGTGTACCGCCACTTCATTTCTTCGTGACTGCAAGCATTACGCTTCCTGTTTTTAATACGCATGTTTGCAGACAGGCAATATTAAATACACTACGTCGCGCAAATTTAAACACAAATGAAACAATATTTATGTAAATGCAATCACTTACCCCAACGCCACCCATCCGTCAGAGACGCAGAATTAGACGATTCAGTCGCACGTCGACATCCCCCACCTCTGGCTCAGACACAGCTTTGGTTAGCAGAGGTGAGTCCACGTTCTTCACCTCACTTGCAATTACTCAGTACAGTTGAACCGACGATGAAAGTGTCAACAAGTGATCTGACGCCCTGCTCTTCACTTGTTCTAGACACCTGCAGAGCAATGAGCTGAAGAGGCTGGACAGTCGAGTGTTTCATCAACTGGGCAAGCTGGAACACATGTATGTATTATAGCGGATGTCCCAGAAATTACTCAGTGTAAAAGATGGAAACTGTCCACTGGTTATACTGGTAAATAAAGGGAAAACAAATGTTTTTGTTTAAGTACATAAAATTATATACACATTTATTATATTAAGTACACAGAATGATGTTTCACAAAGTATGGAGTTGACTGAAGACATGTGACCTGCATGGAGACAATAAAAAATTCATAAATTGTTTGGTGAAGAAACTCGAAGGAGACACGCAGCTTGAAAATCCTAAGCTTGTACAGTAGTGTAATATTAAAATGGATCGTGAAGCTGTAGAATTGGGGCGGAGTGGATTTACCTGGTTCAGGATAGGGCCAAGCGCCGCTACCTTGTGAACGTGGTAGTTAACTAACTAACTCCATGGAGCAGAGGCCTTCTTGAGAAGCTAACAGTTTATCAGCTAGTCAAGAAATTCCCCGCATTTTATGGAACCCGAAGGTTCATTACCGCATTCACAAGAGCCCGCCACCTGTCCCTATCCTGAGCCAGCTCAATCCAGTTCATGTCCTCCCATCCCACTTCCCGAATATCCATCTTAATATTATCCTCCCATCTACGCCTGGGTCTCCCAAGTGGTCGCCTTCCCTCAGGTCTCCCCACCAAAATCCGGTATGCACCTCTCTCCTCCCCCATACGTGCCACATGCCCCGCCCATCTCAGTCTTCTCGATTTGATTACCCGAATAATATTTGGTGATGAGTACAGGTCATTAAGTTCCTCGTTATGTAGTCTTCTCCACTCCCCTGTCGCCTCGTCCCTCTTAGGCCCAAATATCCTCCTCAGCACCCTATTCTCGAACACCCTCAGTCTTTGTTCCTCCCTCAGTGTGAGAGACCAAGTTTCGCATCCATACAGAACAACAGGTAAAATTATAGTTCTGTATACCCTAATCTTTGTGTTTTTCGATAGCAACCTGGAAGACAAAAGATTCTGCACCGAATGATAGCAAGCATTCCCCGACTTCAATCTGCTCTTAATTTCTTCATGAATGGAGTTTCGATTCGTTAGGGTTGCTCCCAAATATTTGAATTCTTCCACCCTTTCAAAGGATTTATTATCTATATTTCTGTTGTGATTGTGTCCTGCATTCTGATTTCGAGACATGACCATGTACTTAGTTTTCTCAGCATTTACTTCTAGACCAATCTCCTTACTAGCAATAATTAAATCTTCTGCATTTTTCTTTATGCTATGTACGCTTCCGCCCAATATATTAACATCATCAGCATAAACCAGAAGCTGATGTGTACCATTCAATTTCAAGCCCTCCTGGTTTGCCTGAACCCTCCTAATGGCATATTCTAAAGCAAAGTTGAAAAGCAATGGCGACAGAGCATCTCCTTGTTTCAAGCCATTCTTAATAGAGAACGTGTCAGACAGATGTTTGCCTACCCGAACTCTGCTATATGTTTCACTTAGGCACATTTTTATTAACCTTACTAGTTTCATGGGGATACCGAACTCAATGAGAATATTATACAAGACCTCCCTCCTAACTGAATCATAGGCTTTCTTGAAGTCTATAAATAGCTGATGCATTGCCTCATTGTATTCCCATTTTTTCTCAAGTATTTGACGAATGCTGAATATATGATCAGTGGTTGACCTGTTACGTCGAAATCCACACTGATGATCCCCAATAATTTCCTCTGCATATGGAGTTAACCTTGACAAAAGGATGTTGGATAGAATTTTGTACGTAGTCGACAAAAGTGATATGCCTCGATAATTACTACAATCTGTTTTATCACCCTTCTTATAAATAGGCACAATGACCGACTCCTTCCATTCCTCAGGCAATTCCTCCTTATTCCAAATAGAAATAATAAGTTTATGGATTTCAGACCGAATAATCCTACCCCCTGCTTTAATCAATTCTGCTGGAATCTGATCAATACCTGGTGATTTGTGGCTTTTTAGTTTTCCAATAGCCATCTCAACCTCAAAGGCACTGGGCTCAGGCACTAGTGGCTCTGCTGTGTGTACTTCAATCTGCCTAACATCGTTAACCCCGTGTATATTCAACAGCTGGGAGAAATGATTCCTCCACCTAGCCAAAATACTGTGGGAGTCTGCAACCAGGTCACCCTTCTCATCCTTTACTACATTACTTCTAGGCTGGTACCCCCTCTTAAACTCACTGATACCCCTATACAAGTCTACGTGGTAGTTAAACACTCAATAATACGACATTTGAAGTTAACCCGGCGTTGAGAACTTAGATTATGGTATTCTTGGTTACGAAGCCGTGTACTTTGTTAGGTGACACCCTGAAAGTGGAAGCGCTATGTTTCTCCGAAACACTGACTACACGGCATCATAGCCCAAAAGACCACAGTCTAAAATTAAAATAGTCTTCTCGGTCTGTCCAATACTATGCATCCTAACAACAGCTATACAATGGTACTGTCTGCAGATACTTCGACGACTTCACGCTGTGTTCCGCCGCTCTGCATGTCCGCGTGTGCGAGCCGCAGGGTGACGGCATCTCGAGCCTGCGTCACCTGTTGGACAGCGCTGTGCTCCGCGCAGGGTAAGTGCAGTTACGTAACACCGGTGCAGGAAACCAGTTATCGTCTTTCGGTAGAGCGGACAAGTGCATGCATTTCTGCAGAGGGTTACAGTTCTGTCGGCTATTGGCAACCACCGTGCTGGCGTGCTGTGGTAGAGACGCTTTGTGCCACGTGCGTGTGGAGGCCATCAGCTGCACAGTACACTCTCCTACTGCCCCTTCACTTAACCCCCCTCCGCGTAGACTTGTGCCGTGACTTTGTAACCGCACTCTACGCGTAAACAAACTGTGCAGGGAGAACAGTAAAAAGTTCGATTCCAGATCAGTCCATGTGGGATTTATGGCGGAGAAAGTGGCACTGGGACAGGTTTTCTCCGAGTACTTCGGTTTTCCCCTCTCAGTTTCCTTCCACCTGTGCTCCACTACTTGGAAAAGGACAAAGAATAATCAACATCCCCATCTTCATCATACAGTTGCACAAGAAGCCTTAAAGCTGCGGTGCGTCCGTAGCGCCTGCTGCGGGACCCTTCTCCACTTAAAACAAAGAGTAAAAAACTACATTTATTACTGGATGGCTGCTAGAATTTTAGCGGATTTGAAATTCTTCGTCCGTTCCTGCTTGTATTTCTCGTCAAAGCGTGTTAGGAAAAATATATTTAAAAATGAGTTTATTTCTGTGCTTAATTACGTATGTCATCAAGCGACACGGAAAAATGGAGTAGAGCTCCATGCATTCTCAACCTCGCCACTACATATACTTCCGCTTGCAATAATTGTAAACCACAGTGCTAAATGCCACGATAATGTGACTGAACCCCCTGTTTTCTAAACTGTATTAAGATCGTGTCAGTTGCAAACACTGGCTTTTCTGTTTGACTTCAGTGTGTGGGTTATGGCAGCACTGGCATGTGCTGGCAACACATTGGTTCTGCTTGGGAGACTAGTGGCCCGCGAACCCAATCCGGTCCACTCGCTGTACATTAAGACGCTCGCGCTGGCAGACCTCACGATGGGCGTCTACCTGCTGGTCATAGGGGCGACGGACTGGCACTACAGATATGTATACGTCAAGCACGACTTCGAATGGCGGCACAGCTCCATCTGCAAGGCCTGCGGTCAGTTTAAGCCTAAGTGTCTCAGAAAAAAAATTCAATTTGTTACACACATATGTTAACAACACAGTATTTGTTTCAGCCATATTTGTACCCGCAAGGTGTCAGAATTCGTCACGTACTAGACAGCAGAACAAGTGCATTACCTCTTCTAGGCGTAATAGTAAAGAACATTTATGTGCAGATTATTTCCATAAAGTCTCTGTCATTTTGCATCACGACATTCAGTGCTAGTCTCACCAACTGACCGGACAAGTAAATATTACATGTGACGCAATCAACAAGTGTAGTAATAGTGGCGACAGTGCTAGTGACAACAGCTCTTCAGACTGACAGTAGTGTAGCCAGACCTTGCGGTACTCCTGCATCAGTCACGGCGGCACTATCAGTCCCTGTGCTGCACCGATATCATCCGCTCTACGGCGAGCAGTCCCGCCATAAATAAAATACGCCCTGTATAGTATAGCTTGTTAAGGTACAGTACATGAGCGTGTTTTCATATCCTACGAGCGGGTTCCGACTAAAGTAGGGCATCGATTTTTTTTAATTATAACTTTTCGATCCGTCGTTTCGGTACGGAAGATATGACAAAAGTTTCTTCCTCCTTCATGACGAAGAAACACCGTGCAGACGGAAAAACGTACTGTAACCAAAAGCAAAGTACAACCGAAGAGGTGCTTGTGCTGCTGCCGAACAACACAGCCAAGTGACCCAACACTTTGCCACTGCTGCAGGCTTCCTGAGCACGCTGAGCTGCGAGGCCTCGGTTCTGATCCTCATGCTGATCACAAGTGACCGCCTGGTGTCTGTCACCCGCCCCTTCGACAGACGGCAACCCTCACTACGCCGCGCCACGCTGCTGGTAGCGTTGCTGTGGCTCTGTGCAGCGGTCGTCGCGGCACTTCCACTCTGCGTCGAGACGGTGGACTACTTCGGGGAGGAATTTTATGGCGGAAATGGCGTTTGTCTTCCGCTGCACCTTCAGAAACCGTTCGCTGATGTAAGTAAACACACATTGGCGGTGTTTGAGAAGGAGAATGTCGCCAGGGCAGGAAAGGCGGCATGGTTGTACAGAATGTCCCTTTTATCGTGTTGCTGAACACGGCATCTCCCATAAAATGTCCCGGAGAATGTAGGCATTTTATGCGATAAGGTCGCCATACTCAGGTGCACGACAAAAGAGACACCCTGTATAATGAGTTCACGTCAAGTGATTAGTCACAGACTTCTCACTGCGGAGGACCGGGTTGATCCCAGTGCAGACCACGTAGGACAGGCAGTGGATAAACTGACACTGGAACACCTGTTTCTCCGATATCTCGGTCTCTGCCTGTCAGTGTCGTTCCACCATTGCTCCATATTACGCCATGATCATGTCAGCTTGGTTACTAACAGCGTCGCTAAATGCCAACAAACCACAGCGACCTGTGCCAATTGCCGGTATAAATTCAGTAACTGCCATATGTAAAGCGTGGCTTCCACTGCCAATCCTCACGGCGGTCACTGTCACTCGGCAGATTTTTCTGGTCTTCTCTTGTATCTTGTTTCATCCAAATTGGTAGAAAATACAGAGAATGCAAGAAAAAATCGTTCACGCCCGTAAGTGAATTAGGACTGTCACTTAACCGATTTTACAAAACTCACAATTGCTTGAAATTTTTTTGAACTCCTGTGCCAAATTTCACGAATACTCGACAAACAGTTTAGTTGCTCATACTTGGTCACGGATGGACAGGCGTGGTCTGCATATAAGCGTTCTTTTTTACTTCGTGAAGAACGCCTATAAATTATGTTCCTACGTCACAGAGAACGCAATTCGTATCCTATACGGAGATTATGGAAGTAGTCGCAGTTTGCTGTAAGAATCACACGAAGCGCACAAGAACAATGTGTGGGCAATACAGGTGTGCGGAACAGTCACCACTGCCATTCTGTGTGTCAGGGGTGGGAGTACTCGGCCGCCATGTTCATCGCGCTGAACACAGTGGCGCTGCTGTTCATCAGTTGCGCGTACTGGCGCATGCACCGCGCGGTGCGCTCTTCAGGGCTCTCGCTTCGCTCCACACAGGACAGGCACGACCAAGCCCTCGCACACAGGTTCTTCATCATAGTCGCCACGGACTGCCTATGCTGGATTCCGGTCATCGGCGTCAAGTTGGCTGCCCTGGCAGGTATGTATGCGAACTGCCGTGTCAGCCGAACTCACTACCGTTTTGTCCTCCAAATGTGATCTGAATATTTGTAACACTGAAATTGGCCTCTTTAACCTTTTAAATCCTAGCGGTAACTTTACGTACCACCAGGTTTAGCGTTCAAAGATTCTACAGGGTGTTCATATTGCATTTGTGTGTTTTGTAAGGATCTCAGAACAAAAAGCAACTTTTGCCTTATACTACAATAACAGATTGGTTTTTATAACCGAGGTGGAGAGTGTTTACTGCGCGGTACGGACTGAGTCTTTAAAGGGCTAAGTGTAAAGAAGGCTTAGAGAATTAGCAGTGCTGCTACTGTGTGATATACAGGTAAATGTTTTCGGCAGAGTTAGACATTACAGCACTAAAAATACCATGCACTGAGTTGGCGTCTATTGCTGATCATGTGCAGCTGTAAGTCAGTCAAGTTTCCATTTGCTTTCCATCGAAACAAATGACAAAACAAAGCAAACCCATTAAAGGCCTGAACAGGCCCTGAGGGTTCCAGGAGGTTGAGGCTCCAAGATTTCTAACAATCGGCACATGAAGGTGGTAAGGTCGTCAGTCCTACGCACCGGCCGCCTTTACCCCAGGAAATATTCCTGGTACTCATTTATGTTAGAGGCTTAGTCGACCCCAGGGCCATAGTGAGACCGGGAAGATTATATCAATGAAAAACTCCAATGACATCATCGGGTACCGAACCCGCGACCTGCCGATTTACAGTGCAGTGCCTCAACCAACTGCGCCACCGCGTGCCCCTAGAAATGACAAAACGGCGGAAAAATTCCTGCGTGTACTAATTTTATAGGGTCGGTATTTTATCCAAAAAAATATAGTTGTCAAATAAAATAATTACCCTGTACGATGATGCTAAGAGTTTCTTTCATTTACAGTCAATACCTCGCTGAAGACCTAATAAAATTCCTCTTTCCTTCCCCTCTCCCCCTCCCCCCCCCCCATTCTGTGCGTGCGTTAAACAACTCGATAACAGTAACACTGACAAACACGATTATTTCCCTATGCAGCATTAACTGACTGGTTTTTATAACCGAGATGAGTGCGTTTACTGCGCGGTACGAGCTGAATCTTTAGACATAGTTCAATTTAATTTTAGCCTTTGCGGAGACCTGGGTTCGATCCCAGGCCAGCCCGTGTGAAATTTCTGGTGGACAAAGTAGCACTCAGACGGGTTTTCTTCCAGCACCTCGGTTTCCCCTGTCAGTATCATTCCACCAGTGCTCTACACTCACCTTCATCTACACACTGCTCTTACCAGAAGGACAAACTGGCGAAAATTGCTCTTTCGGAAATCGGGGAACATTGGACAAAAAGGTACTTCCACCTTTCGAGACTCTAAAGGGCTAAATCATATATATATATATATATAGTGATTAGATTGCGTAACATAAGAGACGGTAATCTGTAGGTAAGTCACATTGCGGTAACGGACTGGTACGGAGCAATTACTGTAGCCAGGGTGGGTGCGGTTTGTCCTGCGGAGAAATATCTGGCGAGGAGAAATTTTGTCAGTGGTGAACTGAGCCAGTATTTATTGACTTCTGCTTAGATATAGTTTTCAACGAATTCAAATCGGTGACTTGATTAGTTCCCCATGTTTACAGGACACACGCAACTCTTCTCCCTCATTACCTATAAAATGAACCTGTCGGTTTGGAGCTTTATGACGTACAGGCACGCATTTTTATAAAACGTGTGAACACTTTTTAAATTACGGACATCAAGAGCAGTGCGATCGATCGACAGACAAATACATGGCACAAGGTCATAAAATTTGGCATGCAATTACTGACTGATGTGAAATTAGTTGGTTTCTATATGCCATTCAGACGCGAATGGTGTCAAAACAGTTTATACGTGATGAAATGTCCCATTTCGAAGTGGTATTTCGCTATAAAAGTTCGCTCGAGCAGAATGACACATTTTTTGTGCTCAACATGCTTAGTGCAAACAGACAATCAGGCCATTTTATGGAATGAACTGTGCAAATCAGAACAACGCACATTTAAATGCTTCGTTCCCTCCAATTAGTTACTTGCATGTAATTTCGAGAAAGTACATTAGCCATTTAAAGCAGTTTCTACTGTACGAACGACCTGATTTGACAATCAAAAGCCCTGCTTTCTGCCGACTCACTGTATTTGGATGTCTGAATGGTTGTCACACTAAACACCGACTACTCCCCGCAACAGCATTAACCGACGGCTACTTGTAATGGACAGGTGGTGTTTACTGCGCGGTACGAACTTAAGTCTTAAATACAGCAGCCAAACTCACCTTCAGACGGTTCACATCTGTCCCAGCGCATCTCATCATTACATCATTAGCCTAATCGTGACATTGTGTGGCCTCCATGTTCTCTCAAAGCACATGTTACAGTATCACAAAAGTTGGCAGTAAGTTAGTCAAGATTTTGAGGTCCAGGCTTCAAAACTCGGTGCTAAGATTGACTATCCTGCCTGCAGCTGACCACGCCTGCTGTACAGTCACAGCTAAAGACAGCGTCTTTACATGATCCTTAATACAATATTTAAGAACAGTTTCAGCACATTCCACCTACGCTAATGTATCTGTCTTAGGACTTATTGGGCTCAAATGTTGGATGTATTTCAAATCTCCCCGTGATTTCAGGCTTCCGCCGCGTTGTAAATGAGATATGTGCTCTTCTGGGATGTTACGCAGCGTCGAGTGGTAGTTCTGTACCGAAGTCTTGGACTTCTTGACCCTTAAGGATGGAACCCGATAGGTTGTCCCGAAACGTCGGTACTTAACTACCACTCAGCGCTGCGGAATATCCCAGAAGAGCGCAGATCTCATAAAACATTTCCATGCGTGCCACATGGCCCACCCACCTAATTCTTCACGGTCGATCGTAAATAATAACAATTTTGAGGTATAACAGCAGCGTTGCTTCAGTTCTTCTGAGATGTTACGGTCTCTCGACCGGTAAATAGTCACCGACGTTTCGAAGTGTAGTGATGTCGGCCATTTTCAGAGCCACGCAGTCTGCATGCCAAAAGACTTCATCCTAATAACGAACCCACAGCACGAAGGCAGAATGACTACCCAAAATGCACCTACCGAATGCCAAAGGGAGGGGTAACCTGCCCTGCCATCCTGCTTACCCTTTAAAGACGAAGCGTATCTGTTTTATATAAGGACTCAGTGCGTACCGCGCAGTAAACACTCTCCACTTCGGTTATAAAAACCAATCATTTGATGACGTGTAAGATAAAAGTTGCAGATTGTTCCCAGATCCGTACAAAACACATAAACGCAATGTGATCTCCATGGGGAGTTGATTAAAGTTAAGCCTGGTAGTACGTAAAGTTACTGCTAGGCTTTAAAAGGTTAAAGACTTCCCTTACTATTCTGGAACCAAAAACACAGTTACACCACCCACACTTCCGTGCATGCGTGTCCACCACAAGACAGCGGGCTGTTATGAAGGCCGTATTGGTGCCTGGCGTGAGTAATACGTTGTAACCTTCGAGCAGAAAGTGCATGTATTTGCAAGTGGAAACTACAATGCAAGTGGCGTGTTGCAGGCGTTCGTCTGGACCAGCAGCTGTGCGCCTGGCTGGCGGTGTTGGTACTACCTATCAACTCAGCACTGAACCCTGTACTCTACACGCTGACCACATCTTTCTTCAAAAGCCAGGTAACATTTATGACTTCAGTACTTAATTGCCCTGCTGTGTTACTATACGAGCCACAAGTTTAACATGCAACAATTCCACGTTCTGCCCACACAGTGTATTTGTGTATTTTGTGTGGATCTCAGAACAAACAGCGATTATTTCCATGTACAGCATTAACTGGCTGGTTTTTATAACCGACGCTATGTTTACTGCGCGGTACGAGCTGAGTGTTCAAATACAATATACATTAACTTCCGCTTTATAGTACTAAAAATACGGACCAAGAACGTACATCCAGCCCTTGTTCTACTTCCATTTGTTTTATGCCTCTTGCCAATTTACTCCACTTCTCGAATTGCGCTCTCTCATTTTCGCTTTAACGCCCTTTGGCTGGTTGCCTTCTCGTACTCTAACCCCTAATTTCTGATGGGAATATAATTTTTTATTGACTTTTCACGATTTACCCCACTTTTCAAGAAGAAAACTGTAAAATAAGGGCTCAGAGTAACTACATGTACATGTATGTATATACGCATACATATACATACGCACATATGCATACGTACATACATACGTACGTACATGCATGCGTACATACATACATATATGCATGCATGCCTGCCTGCGTACATACACCCACACACATACTCGCGCGCGCGCGCACGCACACATACACACATCTAAAGAAAACAAGAATTAGAAATATCCCTGACAGTTGCCCAGTAGACCAGGCAAAATTCCAGAGTTGTCATGCGTCAAATCACACTAAATAGGAAGTTTGCTGCTCGCACCTTTTCCACGTACTCCTGCACTCGTACAACTGTATTTCGGTCGCTGCTCGCTACCACACACAAGGTGGCAGTATTAAAAGCATATAAACTTACACAATGCGTAGCCTAATTATCAACAGTAACAAAGAGCCACCGGACCCACACTGCAACTCACTTGAAGGCGAATCAAGCACACGGATCTAATCTGCTCGTCTTTCTGTTATGTCGGCAGGTATCTCGCTTGCTGCACGCATGGAAGTCACGTGACACCGGTCAATCCCCGGACTCTGCGGCGTCGCTCAGCAACATGCAACTGACCGTTCGTAGGAGGAACACTGGCAGTCAGGCAAGTGGCAGGGTGTTACATCTTACAGCAGGGGAGCGAGTTTAAACGTCAGGCCGGAGACGGTTTATCGTCAGTTAGGGCTCTGTGGTTTTCTTGAGTCTCTCCTGACAAATGTTGAAACAGTACTTCCAGTTGGGCCACAGCCGCCTACTTCCACATTCTCTCCAATTCATTATCCATTAAAACCATCCTACCATTAGGCGCGATATAACCTGAGATACTGATACCGTCGTTAAATAAGCCAAAAATTAGTCAATTAGTAAATAAACATGTGCTTTTACAAAACCAGCAGACTCTTAACTCTGCGTATCTAATATTATCGACCGAAGAGTCAATATCCACACAAAAAAAAGGCTTCACTATTTTACCCAGCGTTATGCGATTTAAATTCAGTCTTACTGACCACAAATTAATCAACAGCTTCTCTTTTAACTGTTTAAATGTACTGAGATGCAGCACAAATGGCAAGTCGTGGAACACATAAGCAACAGGTGACAAATACACACAGAATTTAGGCTGGGAACACTGAGCAGAAAATACTAGTTTGGACGGCCCAGCGTAGCTGACAGAGTAATATTAAAATGAATCTTAAGTACACAGAGTAGGTGGATTGGGAATGAATTGCTGTGACGCAGGATAGGGACCAGTGGCGGCTGTTGTGAACACGGTAATGAACAAATAATTACAGTAACCAACAAATGCACATATAACGACTGACAATCATACACATTTGTATCTGGGTCTTCCCACGTACCTGTCCCTTTGGAATTATACTGTACGCTAATTTCGCTTGTGTCAAAACATTCCCTGTGGGAATGAGTTCCCAGAATAATGCAGTATGTGTCAGTATGTCTGTTCAGTGCTTATGCTGACCTGTGTACCTGTTGTCAAAGTAGAGGTGCTGTCAGTTAAGCCAGACCACATAGTATAAATGGCAGAACAGCTGAACTTGAATGGTTGTAAAAAGAAGTGGTCGTGGCCTACTTAAAGGTACTATCGGCTTGCGGAAACTCGAGAGAACCAAAAACACCTTAGTTAGATTATTTGCTGCTCTGGTGGAGATTCGAAACCAGCACTTTGCAGTACACGTCACAGCCGGGACACACTCATCCAGCTTGTCGTGTTGCTGTCTGTGAGTGACACACTCAGCCAGCTTGCTGTGTTGCTGTCTGTGAGTGACACATTCAGCTACCTTGCTGTGGTGCTGTCTGTCGACAGAATTAATCCTACCCCAAAATGTGTTCAACAGGATGTAACAAATACCAGTTCTTTTGAAAGTTGGGTTATTTTTATCTCACGAAAATTATTTTCCCAGAATTCGTCACATCGTATTATAGGAAAGCCTAATTATTATATAACGAAACTCGTGTTGCAGCTGCCAACACGCACCAGCACTCTGCGTAGTGACGGCAGCTACAGGTCTGTACAGGGATCGGCTGTGTAGAAGCAACGAAGGAAAATAAGTAGAAACAAGATGTCTACAAGTCTATACAGGGATCAGCTCTGTGGACACAAGGAAAATAAGTAGAAACACAATGTATACAAGTCTGTACGAGGATCAGCTGTGTAGATACAAGGAAACAGAGCAGAAACACGATGTCTACAAGTCTACACGTACACAGGGATCAGCGTGCAGAAGCAAGGAAGGAAAATAAGTATAAGCAAGATGTCTACAAGTCTACACACGGATCGGCTGCCTAGACGCACTTCAGGAAAGTTCCGTGCTACTGCGGGCAAGTTTCATGACGGGAACAACTACCATCCCAGTGCAGCAATTGCTTGGCCAGGGTGGGCAGGCGCCATTTGTCTTGTGGATGTAAACGTCTGGCGAGGAGCAATTCTGTCTGTGGTGAACTCGGCCAACACTTATTGCCTTCAGCACATAAGTGACTTCACATGCGAGTGACAGGATGGCTCAGTGACTTCACAGAAGACTACTTAGGCTCACATGCTGACTGAATCTGTGACTGGTGTTGGCAACAAGATTTGCTGTGCAGAAGGAGAAATGTGAACAGTCAGGCTGAACCCAGCTGACGACGTGGTGTGTTAGTAGAAACTTTACAGTAAGTTATACAGCGTACACATACTTTAAATATTTGTGGATTCAAGTAAATTACAATGTTTTAGACTAGCAGGCGTTAGAACTAGAGGTACTTTTAGAAACTGAACCCTCCAGCGTACCATAAAGTGTCAACTGGTAATACTTTAATATCACATCACAACTCTGGCGTTTATCCTGTTATTTATGTTAGCGGTTTACGTAAGGATATTCAGTGGTTCAGACTGTACGGCGTCAAATGATAGGATGTCTCATCTCATGTTTTTTCACCCCTATAAATATTTGGCCAGTCACGTCCGACATGGAGTCGGAAAGTCGAGAAGGTCTTCGTGCAAAGTGTCTGTTACTGCAGTCCTGTTTAGCTCTTAGAAGTCTGATGTGTCGAAATGCTTAGTGCAACTGCTAGTACCTTATTTTGTGGAAATCCGTTCGCCAGTTATCGAGTTACTGCATTCGGGTAAGAAAAGACATAAATATGGAGAATTTTTAAATTTTGTTGCGACAGCGCCAAGAGCCTCTCCGAAAATAAGTAAGATCTCCTGTCCTCAGAAAGTGTTAGCAAATATCTGTGTACTGCAACTATGCGCATTTAGCATAACGCTACTCACTTCCCAGCTTGTGTAGGCCCACACGGCCACCCCGGTCTATACCACACAATCCTACCCACTTTTACCGTCTTCATGAGGCAAATGGGAAAACACTTGTTCCTGAAGAAACGCTGAATATTGCCACATCGAGCACGGATATGTAAACCAGATAACCAAAAGAGGAAACATGTACTCAGATTAACCCTTTAAAGACGAAGCGTATCTGTTTTATATAAGGACTCAGTGCGTACCGCGCTGTAAACACTCTCCACTTCGGTTATAAAAACCAATCTCTTAATGTTTTATAAGGCAAAAGTTGCTGTTTGTTCTGAGATCCGTACAGAACACATAAACGCAATGTGAGCGCCACGTAGAATTTTTTAATGTCAAACCTTGTGGTATGTAAAGTTACCGCTAGGCTTTAAAAGGTTAAAATTTACAATGAATGTCAGACGTTGTGCAAATATATGTACCTAACTGAATGTACGTACCGTAGTGACCAGATTACTTGCTACTTGCTGACACGCAGGTGAACAGGCAAGCTGATAAGGCTGCGCGCGCACCGCCAAGCATTCTGTGTCCGTTTCAAAAACGTCCACAGTGCCTGAAGCTATGAATGTGCTCCCAACACAGCAAACGTTTTTGAAGATGGTATAACGCTGCGTGGCCGTTCCGACGTGAGCCTAGCAGCGGACACGCCGTGCCGACTGCAGCTGTGTAGAGTGTTAGCAAGTTACCTGGGCACTTGTATACAGTGATGCCATACACTGTACAAATAAGAGAATATGTACCTAATTAAATGTATATGAAGTGCTGTCCAAACTTTCAAAATAACGAAAAATAAATATGTCAATAAATAGCCAATATTATTTTAATATTATTATACTGAGATTATTTTAATCTGGGGCGTGACGCCGTGTAGCTTGGTAGACACGCTAACACACCTAAGGAGCCTCCACCTTAGGGTTTAGAGCAAGTGTACGGTAGAAACACACCAGACACTCCTCACTAGAGGCTTCGCTTGCTGACGGAAGGATCACTGCGGCAACCGCGGTAACCCTTGCGCATCGCGGTGCAGGTTCCTCGACTATTCGCGCTAGCGCTTGCGTGAGCGCTTGCGTGATGCAATCAAGACTGCACGCGTCTGCCCCACTCATTCATTTTCTTCCTATACCCGATATCGTGGGATAGAGAATTTACTTTGACTGTATTTTTCACTATTCATACAAACGCTTATTGCCCTGATGTATCAATTTTGCGTGGGAAGGACTATGCACGTGCTGGAAAAAGCGTAAGCAAGAAACGCGCTGCCTCTGTTCGAGGAAGTGTAGCCGCTGAATAAATTAGGCAGAAGAAAGAATATTCCCGCTGGTGGATGCCGTTACGGCGTGAGCCCATCAGCGGGTCTTTTAAACAAGAAAAATTTTAAAAAATAACCTACGTCAGTCCAATAAACAACAAAGACTGAGGGTACTCGAGAATAGGGTGCTGAGGAGGATATTTGGGCCTAAGAGGGACGAGGCGACAGGGGAGTGGAGAAGAATACATAAAGAGGAACTTCATGACCTGTACTCATCACCAAATATTATTCGGGTAATCAAATCGAGAATAAGATGGGCGGGGCATGTAGCACGGACGGGGGAAAAGAGAGGTGCATACAGGCTTTTGGGGGGGAGACCCGAGGGAAGGCGACCACTTGGGAGACCCAGGCGTAGATGGGAGGATAATATTAAAATGGATCTTCAAGAAGTGGGATGGGGCATGGACTGGATTGAGCTGGCTCAGGATAGGGACAGGTGGCGGGCTCTTGTGAATGCGGTAATGAACTTCCGGGTTCCATAAAATTTTGTGAATTTCTTGACTAGCTGAGAAACTGTTAGCTTCTCAAGAAGACCTCTGCTCCATGGAGTTACTTAGTTAGTTAGTTAGTTAGTTAGTTAGTTAGTTAGTTAGTTAGTTAGTTAGTTAGTTAGTTAGTCCAATAAACACCAACACAAAAACAATTCCCTGTTTACCAATCTCCTGCTTTATGTCTGTGGGTGTTGCCCCCAACCTCGTTTTTCCCAGACGACGTTAATTGTGCACACCGCAGTGCCACAGTTCGCAGGACTGTTCGAGAACGTGACCCCGGTGAACGGCGAGAGTTCGCTGGACAAACACAGACGGCTGGAAGCAAGAGGAAATAACCTAAGCGAAGGTCTAGCGAAAGGCTAACGAGTAAGGGGGAGAGTGTGGCTTGCAGAACAGCCACAGCGCTCACCGCATCCTGCAGCAGGAGAGTCACACCTTACCCAGTGTGGTTACTAAATTAATACTGGTCATGTTGGGGAAGTCATGTAGCATGCATGGGAGACATACACCTTAAGACAAATAGCTGAGAACACCGTACATGAAAAGCCTACAAGGAATTGTACTGATGTAAGTAACAAGCCCAATGGAAGGATAATATTAAAAAGGATTACATAAACACAAACATTTCATGCGTGAAGAAGGTAAGAGTGGATTAAATTCAGGGAATGTCTGCTGTCCTGCCGCCCAGAATGTCTTGTCTTGCAGATGTTCACCTTGAAGTGTAAAGCTTAAAATGCACTGAAATATAATTTCGCCTTTTTTATACGAGTGTGGAACTTGGTCTCTCACAGTAAGGGGAGAACACGGACTGAGGGCGCTGAGGGGAATATTTTTGGCTAAGAGGAAGAAAGATGAAGAAAATTACACGAGGGGGAGCTTCGTGATTTGTACTCGTCTACAAATATTATAATGGTAGTCAAATAACGACGAAAACATGGGCTGGGACATGCAGCACGCAGTGGAGCGGTGAGAAATACATTAAGAATTTTATGTGAAAAAGAAAACTAAAGGAAAGGCCCACGGTAATGAAGTTTCGGGTTCCTAGAAAGAAGGGAAATTCTTGGCTAGCTGAGAAACTGTCAGCTTCTCAAGAAAGACTGTTTTCCAGAGTTAGTGGGTCAGTCAGTCAGTCAGTCAGTAGGTTTGGATATGATGTGAACTTAGCTGGCTCAGGACAGGCTACAGGCATGTTACGCCATGTTCGTTGCACAAATGTGCACAGTTGCGATCAACACTTGGCGGGGCAGTGTGGTGTTTGGAGGAATGCGGGGCCGAGATGTGCAGGTGTAGTAACGCTGTTGCAGTCACCACAACACAGTTGATTTTATCTCTACGTTATTAATAACGTATTAATTAACTATCCAAAGCATTCCATTCACTGAAAACGCTGGACCGTTTGGAGCATATTGCATTCCATATCAGAAAATACTCTCTGAAAATTTCAACGCTTAATTAAAACCTCACTTTTGTAAGGGATTTTTAATGTAAAAAAATACCCATGTGGTCAGACAATAGAATTCGTCAACCCAGAAGCGACAGCGTTGCCACGTCACACACGAATCAGCAGTCTGGTGCTGAAATGTAGCAGCGCGAGTCTGTGAGCACAGCGACAAAGTTGCTGGCTGTACAACCGAGGATACACGGCTCGACACACGGAGCGAGCAGACAACACCCCTCCGGGCCTTCATGGCGTGTGTGCACGGTAAACTTCAGCTTCATCCTCAACAGGGGGCAGTAGCTTATGCATGTCTTCGTGTAAAGTATCCGTTACTTTCGTTCGACTTTAGCCAAAATTTGAACGTGTCAAGGTATTTGATTAAAATTGTCTGATACCAAATTCAATGAAAATCCGCTGGACAACTCTCGAATTGTTTCAAGTGGTTGAAGAGACACGGTGAAGTACACCCCACCCTTTCCTTTTTTGCCAACTTTTTGTCGTGATTTTCCCAACCGTAACCACATTACACGGTCTGAACCACTTCCTTTGCGACACTTTATTCGTATTAATATCATAAGACGGCAGCATCCAACTAACACTCGTCGGTTTCTCTCCCTTTCAAGTCTTGTTTTCAACAACCACGCATCCGTGAATGCGTGAAGCGTGATTCGTTATTCCGTCATCCCGCAAATTTCACTGATCTCTACTGCATAATCGCGGTCTTTTAAAACCACGCGCGTAATTACCACGTGATCACGCATGCGTCATCACTGATCCGTGTCACGCTCCGCTTCGGCACGTGCCACGCAGACCGGGTGGTAGAAAGAGGTTGATTTTCGACTATGGAATGTAAATCCTTTAATGCTATCTTGATTGAAAAGTTTAACTGACTTAGTGAGAATGCATCCTGCTCTGTGCCAGCCGGCTCATAACAGTTAATAGGTACAAATCACGTGACCGTGGTGTGGGGGAGTGGAACGATCGCCAGCTTTGCTGATGAAATGGGAATCTGAACACGGTTTGCCCCACACACGGCTTCTGGCTTCGTCTTCTGCTGAATTCATTAGCCTGAAATAGAACCAGGCCTCTCGAGGGTTCTTCGGTTAGACGCACACTGATGGAAGTGACGCAGTGACGCGCGGGTAAGCGACGCAGCTGTTACACACCACCACACCGCATAGAGCAATGGTCGTTCAGGGACTGGTGGGTTTTAGGAAGCAATGCTTAAGACGCACGCCGCAGACACCGTGGTGGCGCGGCCGTCACGTTGCGGTGGCAGAGTTCAGCCAGTAGACTGCTGACAGCCAGCAGCAGGCCTAGCGCGAGCACTATGAAGGCACCCAGCAAGTGTGGCAGCGACAGGCCGGAACGTGGGACGCCAGAGCCCAGACTCCTGCAGTGACACACGAACAACTACAGACACTCCTTGTGGCCCGCTGTGCAAACTTTTACGTACCTCGGAATTTGATCCGCTATACACAGAGTGACGCGAAAGTAACTTGACACTGGATGCGACATGTTAAAAAGCGAGGTCAAGTGACTTTCGCACCACCCGGTATATATACAATTTCATTTGTTTATATGGTATGCGTGTTGCAGGAGACGCTGCCCACCATACACGTGATCCCTGTGTGGACACCAAAGTCATAAATTCGTGTGCATAACAGATATTTGCAAAAAAAATAGACGGTGGTTATGTAGCCGCATTGCAGTATTTTTACGTAGTTCTTAAGGCACAGCACCTTACACTGTGCAACACCGTCTTTCATTTCGAACGTGCAGTAACTTAAAGAAAGAAGTCCCTGATAAGTAAAGATTACGCCCCTAGCATAACGCAGTATTTACGCGCCTTTAATTTTTTATGTGCGGTTTATGGAAAGGCATACATAAAGTGCAGCTTAGATACGCCAGGACTGACACAACCCGTGGACAGTCTGCACGTACTGCCCACAAGGTCCTTCCATGGCAAAGATCCTCCTTGATTATGTGACATTTAACCTTTTAAAGCCTAGCGATAACTTTACATATGCCCAGGTTTAACATTAAAAAATTCTACGTGGTGTCCACATTGCGTTTATGTGTTTTGTACGGATCTCAGAACAAACAGCAACTTTTGCCTTATAAAACATTAACAGATTGGTTTTTATAACCGAAGTGGAGAGTGTTTAGACGTTTATGTGTTTTGTACGGATCTCAGAACAAACAGCAACTTTTGCCTTATAAAACATTAACAGATTGGTTTTTATAACCGAAGTGGAGAGTGTTTAGAGCGCGGTACGCACTGAGTCCTTATATAAAACAGATACGCTTCGTCTTTAAAGGGTTAAATGACGACGAAGCTTCTTTCAATGACGCAACGAAACGGTACGTAACTCTGACAAAAGCATCTCACGATGCGAACATGGTTGAAACCCACACAGCGGAATCCTTGAGAAGCTGACAAAAGCTTAGCTGTTCAAAGAATTCCTTGCCTTTTATGGGCCGCACATCTTGATTAGCAACTTTCGAAAATCCGATCGTTGGAACCAATCCAAAGCTGCCACCATCAAATACAGAAACATCAACCTCAGCGTGACAGACTCTGCCTTATGGGCACCTCCATTTCAGAAAGGGCACTTTACACCCACACCTAGTGGTCAGAGACCAGAAAGCTCAAAAGAAACTACACCTGCGGGAAGAAGGAAAAAGACAACTACCTGCAACACTTTAGGTTCTCACAGCAGTGTTGCTAAAGATTCAAGTCTTCTGGATCCTGTCGCTGTGTCAATCGGCAAGTAGTTCCTGGCGTGCCTTCATCTTCAGAGTCCGAGCAGTGCACGAAGACTACTTCGCCATCAACACAGCGTCACCTCCCAGAAGCCTTCAGTCTTCAGCCAACCACACACTTCACTGCTGAATATTGGCACTGCGCGCTTCACTGACCAACACTCCATCTCCACACGTACTTGCTCGTGTCAGCTCAAGTGACCACTTCTGTGAGGCCTCACCTGGGTGTGAAATCCGAGATCCACTTGTTGACAATGCCAGCGTCAATGAGCCGCTGAATGACTAGGTTCATGCGAGGGACAAGCGGGGACCCCCTGCGGACGACCAGGGCAGTGTGGTGGCACATCATGCAGCTCCCAGACATCACGTGGAACTTCCAACCCTGAGCAGAAACAAGGAACAGTCGTGTACGTTACGCGCCACTTAACTCCATGCGTCTAGCAAATGCAATATACATCTCGGGAAGCTGACACTCGCTAAGCTGGTCAAGAAATCACAGGACTGTACGGAATCCAAAGCTTCATTACCCACATAAATAAAGTCCACCGCCCAAAACTCTGTTTTAAGGTCAATATTAATATAATCCTTCCATTTATATGTACATCTCCCACGTGGTCTAATTTTTCGGTCTTCTGATTGAAAACTGGTAAGCATTTAGAACTATTCAAATGCACCAATGTATTCAATTTATTGTACCAACTAAACGCACGTTATTAGTTACTACAGTAAATGGAATACACTGATCTAAAAGTGCATGAAATGGACAGTTTCAAAATATTCAAATGCACCTTTACGTCCCGTCCATCTTATCCTCCTTGATTTGATTATCTCAATGATATCTGGCGAGCGGCACCAATCATGAAGCTCCTGCCTACACAACTCCCTCCTTCCTCCTGCCACTTCCTCCCTCTTAGGTCCAAACGTTCTCCCCGGCGTCCTGTTCTCAAACAGCTTCAATCTATGGATCTTCCTCTAACATAAGTGGGCAAGTGTTCGAAACATGTGACGCGTTGTTGAAAACCGAAGGGAAAAATTTCCAGCGCCTTCTTTAAATACGTCGACTTAAAACCTAACATTAGCTGCAACACACTGAACTAAAACACGCGGGCCGCGACTCACGGCAAACTGGAACAGCGGTGAGACTTACATTGCTTGCGATCACGCAAAGTGTTGCAGTGACAGTGACGGTAGTTGTCATATAAAGTACATGTTATCCGTCCGTTGTGACGTGGTTCAGCACGCATCGCACTGCAGAGTGGACGCCGAACCATCCAGTCCACCTGTTAGCTACACACAGTGCCAAATATGTCACTGGGACACCAAGATGTGTGAGTCTCTAAGACTTTGTAGCGTCATATGACCATGACAGGCAGGTCGTCCGGAAACAAGCACACTGGGAAATGTCCACACGCGGTTGTTTGATCGGCCCTGAGCAGAAAATAAACCTAGTCCAAATTAAGCATATGCACATTACTCGCGAGAAACGTGACTAAATTTGAATACAACATGGCAACGTGCTACGTTTTACCCATAATTACATTTTCAATTAAAAGTCCTCTTGAGGGGCAACACCATCTCGGTGTTCATCAAGGATTTTTTTTTTGCAGGGACCGTTAGGAGGGGAATTTCCGGACAACCTGCAGAGGAATCAGTCTTAAAATTCCCCACGCGACAGAACTCACTGACTGGCTGGCATAGAACTCCAAGCTGCGCCGATACAGCAGGTATGCAAAGTTCCTCTTTCTCTGCCTCTGCAGCTTATCTACCAGTTCGGTAACCGTCGTAACAGGCTGAAGGCGGGCCATGACCTCCCCGATCACCGGATCATCTGAAGATTTCCGCAAGGTCTCCAGTATCTTCCAGTGAGCCCTCAGGTCCAAGTCCGACTCCATCAGTTCTTCCAGATTACGGATGTTGATAGGTCCCCAGGGAACAGTCACGATGCTTCCCATCTGTGCCTGCGCACACAGTCATGTCATCAAGGCAATGACTTGCTGGCAGCACACAGCTTTTTTCCTAAGCAGATTATGAGGATGAACTTTCTGAACGTAGTGCGTCTGGTTACGGAGCCGAAAATTCGTCGCTATAATCAAAAAACGTGGATTACTTAATCGTCTTGGGCCAGGTTACTGAAAAGTCTCTCTGTAGTCCTGAGATCCCGGTTAGAGACAGACGCCAGGAAACGGTTACCCAGGCACAGAGTTCCTGAGTCCCTACAAACAACGCCTGATCAATACCTTAAATCAGGACACAACAGCTTCCTTCCACATTCTGTCCAAGCCATTAATAATTAATCATCTAACCACTGGACGCTATACATTCCGAGCTACTGACAGTTGACTCAGACAAATCAGACAGATAAATCTAAGCCAGGTCAATCCAGGTCTGCACCATCACAACAGCGATTATTTTTAATACCACCCTGTATCCAGCCCTTTGTCCCTTTTCTCCTCTCCTGCTCTGGAGTCCACCCCGCCCGCCACCCAACAGGTACCGGGTGCTCTTTCCCTGAGGATAAAGCGGCCACTGTACGAAACTGCCCACTCACCCCCATATAGTAACATGGCGAGGAGAGGGCGGACTCCTACTTTTATCTCCCTATCCAACGTCATGGCGTAAAGAGGAACAATACGTCTCAAACCTTTTCATCAATCGGACGTATTTTCCAAGCTGCCCAAATTTATGCCACATGTCATCACCACACGCTAGTGAAACAGTACGTGATAACCGGAAGCTCTTGTGACGGATAGTCCTTTGATGTCATAAGTTCGACATTACGAATTTTTAAATGTAGGCACACGACTGGATTTCTGGTACATTCACTCCCACAGTATTGGCAAAGCACTTCCAGTGTGTTTCTCTAAAACCCGTTATAAAAAATCCTTTTCTCTCGTAGGTGTTTAGCCGGTTATGGTCAAATATTTTACTGTTTTGTGTTATTTAACAATGCTGTCGGTTGCTAAGTTCATATAGCGCTGGTGATTAATAAACGACAGGGGGAAACGGAAGTACTCGGAGAAAAGAAAACTGCCCCAGCGCCAATTTGCCGGCCACAAATCTTACACAGAATAGCCTTGGATCGAAAGCGCAATGGCAGACTGGCCACTAACAGATTTTGGCACGGCAAGGCCAGCTGCAATCGAGATGGGCTTGTCATGTTGTGCTATTCACCTCTGTCCCTTTTTAACAGCAGCTGGCACTTAAAGACAAAATTGTATGAACTTTTGTTGGGCTGATAGCCGTGTCAATTATTTAAAAACCTCCGAGATCACTTTCCCTGAGGATGGAGACGGAGTGTGTCTCTGAAACGTCGGAAGTTTTTAAATAATTGACACGGCTATCAGCCCGAGAAGAGTTCATACAATTTTGTCGCCGTGAAAGCTTGAAGACATGTAACTTAAAGACAAATTTTAGAAAAACTCCCAGAAGTTCTATTTAATAGAAATTCCTTCCACAGTCCTCGAACAGCATCAGGCCTATGCACGGCCAGACGAAGTAATTACAGGAAGCGCTCCATACGGACGCGAAAGTTCCTAACAAGTGAGAATGACAGTGCAAACACGATGGCTTACAAATTGCCTATGCCATCAGCAAACTGCGGTTTGCACCCACCTGATATGCAGCATTCACAACAATGCAATACAGCAGCCAGAAGGACACGAACATACGGACTGGTTGTGAGCGCGGTCTCATCCACACTGGGGCTGCGATTGCGGTGCTGCTTGCGTAGAAGAGCGCAGAGCTGCAACGGAATGGCATAGAACAGTTCGGTCTAACAGGCAAAACAGTGAATGTAGACCAGAGGGACATGCTGTATAAGGCGGGCAGCTTTGTCAATATTCTGCTTCCTTGTTACAAACAGACATTATTTTGTTTAGTGGTATTTTGAGGACACACTGTATAACATGCATTTACCTACGGAAGTCCTACAGTCATATCGCGCTGTCTCAAACTGCTAGAACTTTGTGGTTACACTGTACAACGTGCATACACCTGGGAAAGCCAGTCACTTTCCGTAAATTGCAGACTGCTAGCACTGTGTGTACACTCTGTACAAAAAGTGTATACTGGGGCAGCTACCCAGTCAGTTTCTGTGAACTGCACACTGCCAGCACTGCGTGTACACTCTGTATAACAAGTGTATACCTGGGACAGTTTTTCAGTCAGTGTCTGTGAACTACACACTGCTAGCACTGTGTGGACACTCTGCATAACAAGTGTATACTGGGGCAGCTATTCAGTCAGTTTCTGTGAACTGCACACTGCTAGCATTGTTTGTACACTCTGTATAACAAGTGTATACTGGGGCACTTATTCAGTCAGTTTCTGTGCACTGTCCACAGCTAGCACTGTGTGGACACACTGCATAACAAGTGTATACCTGGAGCAGTTATTCAGTCAGTTTCTGTGCACTGTACACAGCCAGCACTGTGTGGACACTCTGCATAACAAGTGTATACCTGGGGCAGCTACTCAGTCAGTTTCTGTGAACTGCACACTGCTATCACTGTGTGTACACTCTGTATAACAAGTGTATACTGGGGCAGTTATTCAGTCAGTTTCTGTGAACTGCACACTGCTAGCACTGTGTGTACACTCTGTATAACAAGTGTGTATACCTGGGGCAGCTACTCAGTCAGTTTCTGTAAACTGCACACTGCTAGCACTGTGTGTACACTCTGTATAACAAGTGTGTATACCTGGGGCAGCTACTCAGTCAGTTTCTGTGAACTGCACACTGCTAGCACTGTGTGTACACTCTGTATAACAAGTGTGTATACCTGGGGCAGCTACTCAGTCAGTTTCTGTGAACTGCACACTGCTAGCACTGTATGTACACTCTGTATAACAAGTGTGTATACCTGGGGCAGCTACTCAGTCAGTTTCTGTGAACTGCACACTGCTAGCACTGTGTGTACACTCTGTATAACAAGTGTGTATACCTGGGGCAGCTACTCAGTCAGTTTCTGTGAACTGCACACTGCTAGCACTGTGTGGACACTCTGTATAACAAGTGTATACCTGGGGCAGTTATTCAGTCAGTTTCTGTGAACTGCACACTGCTAGCACTGTGTGTACACTCTGTATAACAAGTGTGTATACCTGGGGCAGCTACTCAGTCAGTTTCTGTGAACTGCACACTGCTATCACTGTGTGTACACTCTGTATAACAAGTGTATACTGGGGCAGCTACTCAGTCAGTTGCTGTGAACTGCACACTGCTAGCACTGTGTGTACACTCTGTATAACAAGTGTATACTGGGGCAGTTATTCAGTCAGTTTCTGTGAACTGCACACTGCTAGCACTGTGTGGACACTCTGTATAACAAGTGTATACTGGGGCAGTTATTCAGTCAGTTTCTGTGAACTGCACACTGCTAGCACTGTGTGGACACTCTCTGTAAGATGCACTTACTTCGGCATGTCGTACAGTTTCTCGTCTTGCTGCTCCCACGTGGGCAGTGCCCTGGGGAGGATCCGGAGCACCAAAGCCGCCACAAGCACAGCAATAAAGACGAGACCCCATGTGAGGGAAGAAAATTCTGTAGTGAACATCACCCAGGCAGGCGGCTGCCGTCCCGCTCCAAGCGGTACACCCCACCCATAGCAGTCCATCCCTAGACTGGTGGAGTACTCTAGGAAGCCAACGTCCTGAGTACTGCGGGTCACGTGACCAAATCCTACGTCACTCAGGTTGTTCTTTATATCAGCTGCAAGGGAGAACAGTTCTGTTGGCTTCGTGTTGCTAACGGAGGCTATAAGCACCACAGACAGTTCCACAAACAAATGTACTTATATCTGTCACAGTAATGTCAAAACTAACAGCGATTTAACCAGAGCGCCATTACAGTACAGGAATTAACACCGATAGAAACTGATTTTATTGCTGCTACACACTCTGACCCTATGTCAGGTCATGCTCATTTATGGCTTCTTATGTAAAGGCCTAGGGAGCATCTGTCGTGATTCACTAATCCTCTTGCTACCGACTGCAAAGTGCTTACCCTCCAAAAGCTTCTGATATTACTCCATAACTCGCAGGAGTCTGTCATGGTCTGAAGCCGCATGTAATACGACGATTCGTACAGCGACAAATTCTCCGTTCCCCCCCCTTTCCCCCCCCCCCACAACACCCAAGGTGCACAAACACCGCTTTTCATCTGCCCACAACTGCCTGCTGCATATACTCACAGCCGCAACATCCACTGTGCATCCTCAGTCCGCGACCCGAGGATGCACAGTGCCGTGGTGACAAAGGACTGCGCGGATGTGTAGCCAGTCACATTAGAGCGTACCTATCATGCCAGTGAGGGTTCCGTTGTCGCGGACATAGCCCCAGTTGGACCCATCACTGGGCCACGCAAAGACAGCACTGAAGTTCATCTCGCTGGCCAGTGCATTAATTAGGCGCACTTCAATACCATCCAAGCTGCAACAGGTAGAGAGGGCTGATCACGTGTCGGATGAGTAAGACTTGAGCAAGTAAAAAAATAAGGTAACACATGATGAGAATTAATACTAAGAAAAATTATGATGATAATGATGATGAAACAACACAGCCATAGTCACTAGCCACGTGCTTGTCATATGACACTGCCTCAGTGTTCACGCGCAACTCCACAGCCTCTTTCATCAGTCGTTTCTTTATTCTTGGAGCAAAACGACTGTTAATGGCAGCTATCGGAGTGTCACAGTCTGGCTGTACTATGTTGTATTATACTATGACTGATGCTCAACTTCTCTTCAGCCTCAGCGCGTACCTCACAGAGAACTAGGGTGTGACTCACTAACTCTCAAATTGTATTACACCCTGTATAAACAGCAATATTTCTCAAATGTCAGCAAAGGCAGAGGTGAGACAGCACTTGCTTACCAGTGAATGGCTAATCAGGAATGAGGACGTAGCGTGGAGGAAACCGCGAACTGCACTTAGATTATGGAACTGAGGAATTTAGGGATGTTTCTAAGTATACGTAGGTTCAGATGTAAGCGGGAGAAAGAAACGAGAAAAATATCACTGGCGTGGGGGGGGGGCGGGGAGGGTGGAGAGTGCAGTATTATTGTAAGTACTGGTCACGAGAGTAACCGTGCAGACAGTGCCGGGTAGCGGGTGTTGGTAACAATTATAAAAGGCTGACACATCAAGAACCTGGAGTTAGCGGGCGCAGTGCTGTGTGCCACTGGCCCCTCATTATTATTATTATTATTATTATTATTATTATTATTATTATTATTATTATTATTATTATTATTATTATTATTATTATTATTATTATTATTATTATTATTATTATTATTATTATTGTCATTATTATTATTGTCATTATTATTATTGTCATTATTATCATCATTATTATTATTACCATTATTATTATTGTCATTATTATTATCATTATTATTATTACCATTATTATTATTATTGCCATTATTATTATCATTATTATTATTACCATTATTATTATTGCCATTATTATTATTATTATTACCATTATTATTGCCATTATTATTATTATTATTATTATTATTAACGTGTCAGGATACGCTTCAACAAATATCCTGCAGCTTTCCATCTCACTCTTTGCAAACAACAGTGTCCTCACCTGGTCCTCACCAAGTACAGTTCGTGTCAAACAACTTAATCTAAAAAGTGAAGTTACAGGCTTCCGTATGCCTGAATAAGAACCGCGCCAGGAAGACGGGAAGGGCAATGAGATTTAGCTCTACAAATTCTTAGCCTTGAAATGGACGCAGACGAGCTGTCAACTTCATGCCCGCGGTGCTTACTGGTCAGGGGACCTACAGCACAGGCGGCCAGAACACTGGGTCATCGAGGAACCGTGGTTTGATTCATCGCTGGCTCATATTTTTTTCCCTTTGGCACAGCGTCAACACGTCGCAAACTGCGCAACTACATAAGGGCTACTGTACTGTAGCAGGTACCTGTTTTTAAGGATCTGTGTGCGCTCTACATGCTGAGCCCACCGACCCGCCTCCTCACTGATCCTCGGGTACATGATGACGTCGGGTGCCAGGTGTATTGCTGTCAGCCGCACGGTGCAGCCATGAAGGGAAGTGACCTTCATGTGAGAGAATACCTCTACCGATGACACAACGCCAGCCACCTGATTGACACAGAATTGCTCTTGTCAGACAAATGGCACCAGAAACACGCCCCCTCTCAACCGACGGCTACTGCTGCTATGAAGACTCATGGCGTGTTACTGCGGGCGGTAGCTGGGCTTAATTAACCCCTTGAAGATGACGCCTGTCTGTTTTATATAAGACTCAGTCCGTACCGCGCAGTAAACACACTCCGTCTCGGTTATAAAAACCAGTCAGTTAATGCTGTATAGGGAAATAATCGCTGTTTGTTCTCAGATCCACACAAAACACATAAACACACTGTGTGGGCAGAACGCAGAGTTGTTGCATGTTAAACTGGCGGTACGTACAGTGACCGCTGGGCTTTATAGGGGATAGTTAAAGACTCAGTCCGTACCGCGCAGTAAACACACTCTGTCTCGGTTACAAAAACCAGTCAGTTAATGCTGTATAGGGAAATTATCGCTGTTTGTTCTGAGATCCACACAAAACACATAAACACGCTGTATGGACAGAACGTAGAATTGTTGAGTGTTAAACTGGCGGTACGTACAGTGACCGCTGGGCTTTAGAGGGGATAGTTAAAGATCCAGTCCGTACCGCGCAGTAAACACACTCTGTCTCGGTTACAAAAACCAGTCAGTTAATGCTGTATAGGGAAATTATCGCTGTTTGTTCTGAGATCCACACAAAACACATAAACACACTGTGTGGGCAGAACGTAGAATTGTTGCATGTTAAACTGGCGGTACGTACAGCGACCGCTGGGCTTTAAAGGGTCAACTGACACAGGAACGACTTGCGTTCCCCCTTATCTGTATAGATAATTGCAAATAGTAACACAGACCAAAAAAGCATCATCAGTGTTTCGACAGTCACAGTTCCATGTTACAAAGCTTGGACAACTCAGTGAAAGCGACGAGTCGCCGCTCAACATTCTCGGAGCTACCGCCAGACCTGGAGACCGTCAAGGCACACGCATAACCTGCCGTTCTTTACATACATCAACAAAACCATGTCTTACAAGACAAAACCTCACCCGGGGCCACTGGTCGACCTGGACAGGGGTTCCTGCAAGATGGCAGCGCTCTCTGTGCGGGAAGAAAGTGAACACACGCACTGCGTCACGACATGGCAACACCGCGACAACATCCACAGCCTCCTTCAGCCAGAACAGTTGGAATGACTCCTGAAGTTCTGCAACATACATGGCTTCGTGACAATGCAACTACTGCCAACGACTGACGAGAACAGGTTTGACCTTGCAGCGTGGGTAGGGTCTCTTATCTCGGCGCTAACCTTGCGGAGGAAACATACAGCACCCAAAGAAAAATTTGTCCCAATGCCACTTTGTCCACTGAAAGTCCCACATGAAATGGCACACCATCGAACCCGCCTATCCGATTAGACAGGGCAGCGACCAATCGCCTGAGCCATGGCACGGCCTATACCGGATGTCGCAAAAGTCCCTTGACACTAGAGTCAACGTGTTAGATTTCGAATACCAAGTGCTTTTACGCCACCCGATATAACACAAAGCAGGCGTGCAACAATGTTCTTATACTTACGTCTGTGTTCATTTTCCGACAGACGCAATCTTTCGGGGAACACAACGACGAACCGCGCCCGGATCCAGCATCGAGGTAGTACATCCAGGAACTCCGCCAGGATTCCATCGTCGATGTTCTCCAGGAAAATGAAGACGGTGTCCACAGGCAGATCGCAGTGCTCCATGTTGTTATCACGAAATGTCGCCACAAACCGAGGGAGCTGCAGTCCCGCTAGGAACGTTTCGGTCCTGGGCCTGGCGTCCTCTGCCTCAGACAACACCAAGACATGACGAGCGGCTTCAAGACGTCGAGTGCTGACGTGTCTCAGGTAGTCGTACAAATACTGAGGTCGCCGGTAAGAGCTTTAGGTGAAAATAATGGTGCATCAGTACATTCATACACCGCGGGGAAAATTGCAGACACCAGCAGCAAAACTTCATTAGCGGCACTAAACGGAGTACAGCTTTCAGTGCAACGATTCTTCACGAAACTAGTAAGTGCTAAAAGGCGTTATGTGGAGACAGTCTATACCTAATTTCATACAAATCGATCAAAGTGGGTAAAATGCAAGCACCCGTTTATATCCTCAAGTGAAATATGGCTGCGGCTAAGCAGATTTTCGTGAAACTCGCCGTGGCAGGACACGTTCTGTAAGGAACTCCCTACCGAATTTCATGAAAATCCTGCAAACGGTTTAGTCGCTGACACTAGGTCATAGAGACACGGACGAAGGCAGCTGGTCTCCACATAAGGCGTTGTTTCTTCTTGCTTCTTAAGGAAGGCTAAAAAGGTCGAAGACGTTTCAGAAATACGTCATATGTTCATTTCAGCGGGAAATAAGAGTACATACTAACTCTGTGGACTAATTTTGGGCGCGTCCACGGAATACTCAGTACTTGCCTGTTCAGTTCGCTGAGAATGCCGTCTGTGAGAACAGAGGCTGTGCCAGTCTGTACCAACAACAGCAGCAGCAGCCACACGTCACAAAGAGACATCCTTTCGACAACCCTGAAACACATAAAGCGGTCTAAACCAGTTGCTCTTAACAGGGGTTGCACGCAAGCCCTGATAGTAAGAGACTGTCTTTCTGGGGGTGCTGGACAGGCTAGTGTTTTTAGAATACAGTCCCGACATGTACACAAGCCACGCCTCCCTGGGTGAGATAAGTTTTCCATCAGTCGCACGCATCAAAACAAAGGACAGAAGCCGCGTAAATGCCAGTCGAGACACGCGTGTGTTTATTGCAAGCATCGCGGAACAAGGGCAGCAGCAGACGTGGTCAGTGAGCCCGCAAAGTTAATGAGCCCTTTAAAGACGAAACGCGTGTGTGTTATGTAAGGACTCAGTGCGTACCGCGCTGTAAACACTCTCCACTTCGGTTATAAAAACCAGTCTCTAAATGTTTTATAAGGCAAAAGTTGCTGTTTGTTCTGAGATCCGTACAAAACACATAAACGCAATGTGGGCACCACGTAGAATTTTTTAATTTTAAAGCTGGTGGTATGTAAGGTTACCGCTAGGCTTTAAAAGGTTAAAGTGAACAATTTTTCATACTCCTAAATTTACTGTAAAATTAAAATAATTTTATGTTTTTCGTTTCCTAATCATGCTATACCTTCAGTTTTTTTAAAAAAAAACTTACCTACTTTAACGGTTTTTGATACGGGTCTGAGAACGTATTTTGAGAAGCACAAGGGTGCGTCATGCAGTGAGGCTTATGGGCCGCCGGTTTAAAGCACCAGATATATCAGCCAGGATCCCGCCCCGACAAGGAAGTTTCCAGATTTGAAAAACAGAAAACACTTCTATCGCCAAAATACAATAAATATCGTGGTACAATATAATAAAATACGATATGACACAATACAGCACAGTAAGTCCCCCAACCAACAAATCCCGGGCGCCAGGGTGCTACGACACAATACACTATCTTACCGCAGCCCGCAGTACGTTAGAGAGTAGCCACTGTCAGTTCATACGTGTTTATACAAGAGTGACGACATCAGACAACGGCTCATATCCAATAGCGAACTGTCTGAACAGCACAACACTTGTTCAGGCAACATCTGTGGTCGTATGCCTTATAGTGAAGCTGATGGAAAGTGACCGCTTAGAAGACCTAGAAGTTGATGGAGGATATTAGAATGAATCTGAAATAAATAGGGTAGAAGGACATGGACTCAATTCATATGGCACAGAATAGGGATAAGTGAAGGCGGTGATGAATCTTTAGGTTTCGTAGAGTAGAAGAAATTCCTTGCCTAGCTACGAATCTATTAGCTTCTCAAGATGGGTTCTGCTTCATAGGTACTTAATAGAGAAAATATGACAGCAGACGCGAGAAAAGTGTAAAATAAGTTGCTTTGTAATTTGTGTCATTTCGCGGGTGAGGAGGCACTCTGTTAGCCATGCCCGCCCACAGCGCACAAACCTACGAACGACCCCTACATCAGTAAGGGTTTCATTAGCGCAGCCTTCGTAAAGGCTTCTTAAGAACGGTACGAGCGTTGTTATATGGTTATCAGGAAAGCTACAGCTACATATAGCTACAGACTGAGGCTTCACCCTGTATATCATTCTTAAAACAGCGCGCTGTGAACGGAGCACTTACCAGACGAGCCGCGATCGCCAGCTTTGAGAACTGGACTGAGAACAGTTGTGACTCTGAGCCGTTTGTCTCTGGTGAGGGTCAATACAGAGGCAAGTGGCAACAGGCATCGCGCTTATTGCTACGGCGCTATAGTCACTTTGTCACGCAGTGAGTTACCTTACTTTGTATTCACAAAATTGCCTCTACGATTTGGCATAATCTAGAGAACACCTTTGTGTGAAAAGAAAATTGTTGGACAGCCATCTGAAATCTTTGAATGGACAAAACTCGCTTGCCCGCGTAACGTATTTGTTCGTCTGCTGTTTGGGAAAAGCAATTGTATGAATCAGCATGTGGAACAAAGCTAAAAATGTGAAATCATGATGTGCAGGTGACAAGTGCCTTATTCCACAACCGTCTTTACACGCTGATCGACGGTACCGCACTTTAAGTAATTGGTTAATTATCTTCGAATTTAATATACGTATGGCATGATAGATCTCTAAAGAACACGGGGAAAGGGAAGGACATAAAGATTCGAAATGGATAAAGAAAGCGGCAACAGTATTGCAACCATTTTCCGTTGAATTTCAATGGGCCGTGGAGTCAGGTGCAGACGACCTGAAACCGTGGATGTTTCCGCCATTCCAACGCGCGAATCCATGTACGTTGTCCGTCCGGCTTCTATCTATAACTGTATTCGTAGTCCTTCCCTATTCTACCCACTCACAGTAGGTGTCGAGGTTGTTTATTTTCACTTGATCACATTCAGACCTACACCACAGTCGGTAGGACTCCTCTGGACGAGGGATCGGCCCCTCGCAGAGACCTCTACCTGACAGCACAAACACTGTACAAGAGACAGACATCCATGCCCCCGGTGGGATCCGAACCCACGATCCCAGCAAGTGCTGGGCCGCAAGCCTAGGCCTTAGACCGCGCGGCCACCGGGATCGGCCATGACTTTATTAACCATCCTAACGTAACGGAAGGTCTGCCTGCTTAGTGTCCGAGGACAAGCTCCCGGTCTGCAGATAGTCCGTCTGAAGGCACCAAGCGCCGTGCTGCGCCCCCGATTCTCACTAACTGGCTCCACCCAGCGTACTCCTTTTTGAGAAACTACTAGTTCCTCAGCTATTAAAAAATGAGCAATATTTTATAAAACCCAAAGGTTCATTGTCGTGTTCACAACAGCCCGCCACCTGTCCCTATCCTGAGACACATCAATATAGCCCACGCCCTCCCACCATATTGCGTAAGATCCATTTTAATATTAGGCTCCAATCCAGTACGACTGTGTCTTCAAAGTGGTTTCCTTCCTTCAGGTTTCCCCACCAAAACACCTGTGCGTCTCTGACTTTTACCCCTTACATGCTACATGCCCCACGCGTCCCACCCTCCTTCATTGTATTACGCCATAACATTCTGCGAACAGCACAGACCATGGGGCTCCACACTGTGCACTTTCTGCAGGCTCCTGTTACTTCACCTTAAGCCGAGATACCTTTGACCTTTATTACGCGCCGCCTAATGAAGCTACCCCACGCCATCCGGTTCTGCCGGCTCAGAGGATGCTCCCTCCTGCAGTCCTACAGCCGTACGAACTGCAAGACAGAAGGCTGGCCCATGCAGGCCGAGAGACAGTGACACTGATAACTGTGAACAACACTGGCCGCGGTCTACGGCAGACAGGAATAAGAATCAGAGGAATGAACATAAGATACTGCTCGTGGTGATGATGACGATCAGTGTGTTCCGTGTCCCCCTGTCAGTATCATTCCACCAACGCCCTACGCTAACATTCATCTACATGTTGCCGTTATCAGAGGGAGAGACGCGCGAAGCCGGGAACCTTGCTAAAAGCCGTGTCATGTTTAAACCCTTGCCTCCAATGTCGCGAAATTCAGCCTATCAAAGGATTAGCACAGATAAATATCAAGCGTGCCATATTTTGGGGCCAAGATCTCTATGTCTGGCGCGTGGTGATAACAAGGGTCAGAGGTTATCCGTCGGCCAACAGCCTTCACTGCCAAATGTGTCCCTCGGCCTTGGCTGCAGTAAGCTGCCGCTGCTGAGCCCCTAGCCAGCAGCGGGGTTAAGTTCCTGACCAACAGCGTGTTGCGGAAGACCATAGCATAAGGCAATATGGGGGTTAGGGACGCCGCAGACCAAATTTATGTCAACTGCCTGCTCCTTCACCCTGAACAAAAAATACACGCCATAATACGAAGATTGTCGGCCTGTAGGGTGTCACACCGCGTAGTGTGGTACGTACGACGCCTTCTAAGGCGCCTCAACCCTCCACCTTCAGTGTATCACCATAGTAACTTCCTACCAAAATACACGGCGTCACTTTCAGAACAAAATAATTAATTGAAACCGGGTAAGTGCTTGCAAAGTGGAAAGGCAGGACACACACATAGTACGGTGATGTAAAGTCCTTTTCTTTCCTTGTGAAAGCAAATTAGTCTGGTCATAAAACATCAAAACACTGTAACAGAGTGGACGCGTCTGCTGCGTAGCATGTTGTTACGGCAATCTCAACACAAACTTGCAAAACTCCGAAATATTTCCGACGAAACACTTCAAACACATACCTCAGTGTTAGTTGCGATGTTTGAGATCTCACTGCGCAAGTATAAACATTACAGTCCCTTCTCATGCCACCAACATTGCCTCTCATTTTTTGTACAGCTGGCCGGACCTGCTGCTGCTCTGAGCAGACAATTTTTTGTACAGCTGGCCGGACCTGCTGCTGCTCTGAGCAGACAATTTTTACACGACCTGACGACTGAGCGGCACTTTCAAAAGTCTCTTTGTAATATGCATAATAACAAAATCCCAGCCGCGCGGCAACAATCCAGTGTGCATGGGAGCACTTCAGTTACTGCGCGGCCGCGCACCCACGCAGCTTAGAGGGAACACTGGATGCCAGCCTGAAGATGGAGGCAGTAGGTTACACTGCAACATCGGTAGTTATACCAAACTACACGGCTTCACGTATAATAGCACACAATTCTTATTCGGAAGTTTCCGGGTTCAAATCCAGGCACCGGCTGTCCTGACTCAGTTGTTGTGTGGTTTTCCTTAGCATCTGCAGCAAAACCCCCGGACAGTGGTTCAGATTACGTGATGTCGGTTTGCTTCCGGACTCTATGCCGTGCTCTATTAAGCAATGCCATTCAACGATATCTAGTCTTCATTCCTAACTAACTCTGTGGAGCAGAGTCCTTGACAGGCTGAAGGTTCCTCGGCTAGCCAAGAAGCTCCCCGCACTTTGTGGCACCCGGAAGTTCATTACCCTGTTCACAGCATCCTGCAACTTCCGCCTATCCCGAGCCACATGAATCTAGTCGACGTCATTCCATCCTGCTTCGCGTAACTTCCATCTACGTCTATGTCTTCCAAGTGGTTCGTTCCCTCAGGTTTGCCCACCAAAAGCCTATAACCATTTCTTTCCACCTCCATACATGCCACATGGCCAGCCCATCTCACCATTCTTGATTTATGAGTTACTGACGGCGTCGTTAAATAAACATATTCAGCTGTACGCATTATTTACACGAGGAAAAAACACGATCTTCACAGAGCAACTGCCAACCTCTGCACTTTTCAGAAAAGTACACGTAATGGTGGCAGCAAAGTGTTCAGCAGTTTACTGTGCAGACTCACAGGTCTGAATAATGGAAAGGTTCAAGGGAAAGCAGCATTATCAAGATATTTAAATACACACTGCTTGTACTCTGCTGATGGATTTATAAAGTCCAAAAGTTACTCATAACCTTATTACGAAATGCATATTGTGGATGTTGTGCAATACGAGTACCCTGTCTGCCTGCCCCAGTTACAATATTTGTGTACTGCATTAGTTCTGTAGCTTTTGTATTTTGTGACTTACTCCACTACATCTGGATCCACCGAACGTACAGTAATGTGTGTGTGTAGACATGTTTGTAATAAGCGAACACGTGCCAGCATGCTGTATAAGACAGTAACATTCCAAAGTATCAGTTCCTATCCACTTCAAGAAACCTGTCGCTGTCTCTCGCCCGGCCCCGCCAGCCTGTACACCACACGCTGCATCACAGCCAGTTTGCATTCTGACCACCATTCACAGTCCAGCAGCGACAGTCACCAGACGCAAGGTACGTGTGACTGCATGTACAGCAGTACAGTCAGGCCTTTCTGACGCCAGGTTAAACGTTTCACTTGTTGTGTAAGTGCTAACACAGTAAATATGTGACACTGGCGTTGTGAACATTAAGGCTCTTTGTTACCACACGCACACCTGCCAACAGGTTTGACGTTATCTCGTGGTTATATCTGAGAAACCGAAGACCCTTCCTTCTTGGTTCTCTCCCTCTTAAGATACTACGTTCGTAAAAATAACTATTCCCGTAAAAGATTTAAAAAGAAAAATTTACTATTGTTATAATCGCTTTTCAAAAATACCATAAACTTGTTACAACTACCACCAAGTCCGATAGGCTTGCCTGGCTGAAGTCTGCTGACGATTATCTAAAAAAGAGACCTACGAAATTTTGGAAATATGTGCCTACATTTCGAAAGCATAATTCGACTTCGATCAAGTTAGGCTTACGTGTTTATGGGACTTGCACAGACGACCCCGGTGATGTTGCTGCAGCATTTCCTAAGCACTTTCACACAGTCTCAGTCACATTTCACCACCGCTTGGCCCTGTTTCAGTTCTCTGTTCTGAATCCCTATCGTCAGTCCCTAGCAGTGACCCTGATATACAAAAAGCCATTAACAGACTAAGACCAAGCACACCCGCCGTACTTAACACGTCTAGTTTCATTGTAGGGGGAGGTGCCACTGTTTCAGTGCGTGTACTTAGATGCATTTGCAACCTCAGTGTATCTCGGAAGCTCTTGCCAACCCAATGGACGCAAGCAGTAAGTGTGCCTCTAAGAGTTGGGCAACAGCGCCTGTGTACAGAACTCTAAATCTCCTTCTAATCACTTTTCAAAAGCCTTTGAACTTGTTATGCATGATGGTTTGTCTTAAATCCAAATCTGCTACTACCAACTTGGCATCGTACTTAGACTGTGTATATATCCCTGTTAGTTTGTTCACAACGCCAAGTTGACGCCGTTTACTTTGACTAAAGCAGCGCCTTTGACCTTGTTCCTTCTACACTTCTCTTATACATAAAGAGGCTCAGGTGCCTAAGGGCTCTCTGGGGGGTGGTTTTGTCTGTTGTGCAGTTAACCTAATTAGTCGTCATTCCTTTGTTCGAATCCATAGCATTTATTCGACACCCTGTGAAGGGCTTTCTGGTGTTCCTCAAGGACCTGTCCTTGGGCCACTCTTGTTTAACCTTTTAAAGCCTAGCGGTAACTTTACGTACCGCCAGGTTTAATATTAAAAAATTCTACGTGGTGCCCACATTGCATTTATATGTTTTGTACGGATCTCAGAACAAACAGCAGCTTTTGCCTTATAAAACATTAAGAGATTGTTTTTTTATAACCGAAGTGGAGAGTGTTTACAGCGCGGTACGCACTGAGTTCTTATATAAAACAGATACGCTTCGTCTTTAAAAGGTTAATGTATTTACCAGTAACCTCCGCAATTCTATTAAACACTCCAGATATTTTATATGTTTCCTTTCGTTTCGTTTCGCAGTCCTTCCCTGTTCTACCGACTTGTTCACAGCAGGTGCAGAGGGTTTTTATTTTCACTTGATCACACTCAGACACACACCACAGTCGGTAGGACTCCTCTGGACGAGGGATCTGCCCGTCGCAGAGACCTCTACCTGACAACGCAAACACTCACAAGAGACAAACATTCATGCCCCCGGTGGGTTCGAACCGACGATCCCAGCAAGCGCTCTGCCGCAGACCCACGCCTTAGACCGTGCGGCCACTGGGATAGGATATTTTATGTGCTGACGACAATACAATTTATCGCACAGCAAGCTCTGCAACTGACAGCACTGTACAATCTGACATTGATTTGTGTGCTGCCAGCCGTATGAAACCGAACACTGGCAAAAACTACGGTCATCACCTGCACGAGGAAAACTGACGCAGTTCGTTATAATTAGAAACTGCGCGATGAATTTACAACTCGTACCGACTCCACCAAAGACACTTTTTGATTCTGAACTCCCTTTTCACCACCGTGTCGACTACACATTTTCTCAGTCACTAAACCCTTCGGGACTCACACACCTGTTGACGCACTCCTTTGCTACTATTTACAGTTTACTATTGTTGTGCTTTACCTCAGTTCGATCTAAGTTAGAATACGCCTCGCCCGTCTAGAATAACACGACGACTGCCGATGCCCACAAGCTGTAACGCGTCCAGCGGAAATTTGCAGCTGTGTGTTTCTGCATTTTTCCCCTCATATTCCTTGCACTTACACTTGAGCTTCTACAGTTGCGTGCTTTACAAGGCGGAAGGCATCACCTTAATGTTCTTTTTCCAGTCATGTTTTTCTGTGACCTAAATTGCGCCCTTCCTTGATTGATAATGCTAGGCTCACACTTCCACAACGTAACATCACAAACATCACTCAGTGTCGGTAGCGACGTGCAACAGCTGCAGATTCTGTATGCACTGATACAGATGCGTTTAGTAAGAAAATCAGATCTCTGAAAGAGATTTCACGCTAGTAGCACTTCCCATAAGAGCTGTGGTTTTACTAACGTACACACTGAGTTAACCTGTGTTTCACTATAAACCAGCACGCCACTTTTGTTTACTGTTTTGTTGTGTTGTTTGTGTGTATTTGTTTGTGTAATTCGTGTTGTAACTATGTTGCGCTAGGTTTGTAACTGGCCTTCGCGCTGTTAAGCTAAAACTTAATAAATGGAAATTGAATGATTTGCATAGTGTTTTGGCGGAAAACCCTAAGGAAAAAGGACCACTTGGAAGATCTAAGCGTAGATGGGAAAATAATATTAAAATTGATCTTCAAGAAGTAGTAAGGCACCATGAGCTGGACTGATCTGGCTCAGGACAGATGCAGGTGGCGAGGTCTTGTGAACAGGATGATAAACCCTAGGGTTGCCTTGCTTGACTAGCCGTGGGCCTACTGGCTTCTCAAAACGCACCCTGCTCTATGCAGTTAGTTGGTCGGTTAGTTATTAGATGGACAGTTCCTTTAGTTAGTTAGTTAGTTAGTTAGTTCGTTAGTTAGTTAGTTGGTTGGTTGGTTGATTAGTTAGTTAGTTAGTTAGTTAGTTAGTTGGTTGATTAGTTAGTTAGTTAGTTAGTTAGTTAGTTGGTTGGTTGGTTGGTTAGTTAGTTAGTTAGTTAGTTGGTTGGTTGGTTGGTTGGTTGGTTGGTTGGTTGATTAGTTAGTTAGTTAGTTAGTTGGTTGGTTGGTTGGTTGGTTGGTTGGTTGGTTGGTTAGTTAGTTAGTTAGTTAGTTAGTTAGTTAGTTAGTTAGTTAGTTAGTTAGTTAGTTAGTTAGTTGGTTGGTTGGTTGGTTGGTTGGTTAGTTAGTTAGTTAGTTAGTTAGTTAGTTAGTTAGTTAGTTAGTTAGTTAGTTAGTTAGTTAGTTAGTTAGTTAGTTTTCTTTGTAGCAAGATCAGATGGCTAAAAGCCCGGACAATTTCGCAGTTGAAAAGATTCGCCTGGAAGTACATGTTACGCCCCCAAAACAGTACGTGTGGTAGCCATAATTAGCAGTCGCAGATCCTCACTGTTCGTGCTTGTGCTGTTTCATGACTGCCACATCTCCACAGGTCACAACATGACCTGCACAACCAAGCTGCTGCTGTTCATAGCGGCGTCTGTGTGCAACGGAGTCCAAGCAGAAGTGGGGCAAATCACGTACCAAAATCTGTTCCCATTCCAGGTACAACTTCCCATTCCACAACAACTTCCCACTCCAGGCCAACTTCCCATTTCAGGCCAACTTCCCACTCCAGGCCAACTTCCCATTTCAGGCCAATTTGCCACTCCAGGCCAACTTACCACTCTAGGCCAATTTCCCACTCCAGACCAACTGTCCACTTTAGGCCAATTTGCCACTCCAGGCCAACTTCCCACTCTAGGCCAATTTCCCACTCCAGACCAACTGCCCACTTTAGGCCAATTTGCCACTCCAGGCCAATTTGCCACCCCAGGCCAACTTCCCACTTTAGGCCAATTTGCCACTCCAGGCCAACTTCCCATTTTAGGCCAATTTGCCGCCCCAGGCCAATTTCTCACTCCAGGTCAACTTCCCACTCCAGACCAATTTCCCATTGCAGGCCAATATCCCATTCCAGGCCACTATCCATTTCAGAGCCGGTACTCAACACAGCTGCAACTTGCCACGCCAGGACAAACTAACCCCCCCGCTTCCTGCAGATACTGGTGTCTGGCACCTGGAGGCCTCAGACAGTTTTACTGTTGTCCCATGGGTGAGTCGGCTTTGTGCAGTTAGCTAAGCGGTAAGAGGAAGTCATTGGATAATCAGATTTTTTCTGCGACTGGAATGTGACGCCATGTCGTTAGGTGAGTGGTTACCGACGTGACGAAGGACCACAGAGCCTTCATTTTCACGGTCAAGCAGCCAAGCAAAGATCAACCCTGAAGATGCGTGCACTACGATCCTACGAAACGTCAGAAACGGCTCATCCAGCGACACGGCGTCACATTACAGAAGTCCAACGTCCTTAGAACGCTTCTGTTGACATTCCCTCAATTACAAATGCCTTCCCGTCGTTTAAAAGGTTGGCAAGCCTCTATTCAAATTCCCAGACCGTATCGCATATCACATCCTTTTGAATGTCCCGTACAGGTTTCCCTACGAAGGGCCCTCCATCTTAACACCTGCTTTATATCTCCTTTTTGGTCTTCCCACGCGATGTTTCCGTTCCCAACCAACACTATGTACCTAAGCAACTGCCATATTATTTGCAATTCTCGGCAGCATTTAATCTAGAAATGTGTAACACCTATCAAAGGCCTTACACTACGCAAGATAATGGTACGTTTACTTAAACTTCGACCGCCATGTTTGTAAAAATAAGGATGCACTGGCAGGGTGCGACTTATGTACGCTAAGCTGAATGTCTCTCATTACACTGTCCTACGCTAACCAGCTAACCAAGTAACCAACCCCACGGAGCACAGGCCTTCTTGAGACGCTACTAGTTCACCATCTGGTTATTAATTCCCCACATTTTATGGAAATCAACGGTTCACAACAGCCCGCCACTTGTCCCGTTCCTTAGTTTAATTCAGTCCACGCTCTCATATCGTATGTCTGTAAGATCCATTTTAATAGTATCCTTCCATCTACGTCTAGGTCTTCCAGATGGTCTCTTTCCTCCATGCTTCCCTACAGGTGACATCATACCGAGACATGCGCACGTTACGTGTTGCAGGCGGCAAGCCCGGCACCTGCCCCACCATCAGCCCCGAGGTATGCTCTCACTACACGCCGCTGCCAGATGCAGTGAACTGTACCTATGACTACGGCTGTGGCGACACCGAAAAGTGCTGCCTCGATCCGTGCCTGAACAGGTACACCTGTCAGCTACCCGCGACGCCACGCGAGGGCTAGCAGTACTAATGGTGACGGCAACATCTCTGCCGGAAGTGCAGCTCTCTGCAATCCTGTCTCTGCTCGTAACATACCGTCACTCTGCAAACTGTTAGCATTATCAACGTCAGACACGCCAGCCATATCAACAACCGCCCAACACAACCCACGTCTGATCATCCACAGTCCAACACAACCCACGTCTGATCATCCACAGTCCAACACAGCCCACATCTGATCATCCACAGCCCAACACAACCCACGTCTGATCATACACAGTCCAACACAGCCCACATCTGATCATCCACAGCCCAACACATCCCACATCTAATCACCTACAGCCCAACACAGCCCACCACTGGACACCACAAACCGCTTATCACGCACAGTCCATCTCAGCACGCTACTGTAGTACAAATCTTGAAGCTCCCTCACTGCACAATCCTCTCCATCCCCCCTGCCACTTCCTCCCTCTTAGGTCCAAACATTCTCCTCAGCACCTTGTCCTCAAACGTCCTCAATCCATGTTACTCTCCTAATGAGAGATCAATTTTCACACCCATACAAAGATACAGGTATACATAGTTTCTCACGAGACCCGCTATGACATTGACCATTGTGGCATACGAAAAGTCAGATCATTAAATGTTTATGACCAGTAACCGATGCATTGTGTGCTGAAAATACGTTCGGATGAAGATCATTCGTTAAAAAAAATAGCTTTTGCAGTGATAGAGATTTGTGTTTTGTTAGGACATGTATATTTTCTCCACAAAATTAGCCCGGAAGTGACCCTTAACAACGTTGTCAAGGTCAAATGTGTTCTCGTCAGTAAGTGACTGTATAATTATAGTTTCAATTTGTAGCAATTGGTAGTATGTTTAGTGTTCCGAAAATGTTTAACTGCTAGGGGTTTACTTTTTTCTGTTTGGTAGTTACAAAAGTTCATGGACAGAAGCGAAATCAGTGGCACTGAAGCAGGTAGAAGCAAATCAGAACAGGATGACGTGATGGCCATAAGCACAGACGTTCCTTGCCACGATACTGATCCTTGCCAGCAACAGGCTAAACTGAAATTTGGGGAGTAACAGGCAAAATCAGCGACGGAAAAGCCTTAGGCATTTCGAAGTATATATGACGATATTTGACCGCTTTTTCCGGGTGAAGAATGAGCAAATCAAAGATAAGTTGGGTGGTGCATGTGGCTTACATGGGGGTGAAGACAAATGCACACAAAGCTTTGGTAGAAACGTCTGAAGGAAAGAGAGACCATTTGGAAGACCTAGGCTACGTGGGTGGATCTTAAAATCGGATCTTAAACAAACGGGATAGAAAGTCGCAGACTGGATTCATCTCGTTCAAGATAGAGGCCTGTGGAGGGCTCTTGTGAAAGCGACACTTTTGGGAACTTCGGGAACTTTTGGGCTCCACGAAATGCTGTAGCTCTCTTCGCTGGCTGCAGTAGGTTAGTTCGCGCACAAAGGAGTGTTGGAAGAGCTGTCACTTGCATGACGCAATGCAGGGTGGGAGTATCAAGTGGCTCGGAACTTTACATCACAGGAAGCGGGGCGCCATGGCCGTCACAAAAGCGTCCAGACGTGTGTGCGGGCTTTTCAGTGCCGCCCTATTCAAGACGCTGCCTCTGTCCCTGGCCTTCTTGAACATACAGCTGACTTAATGTAACTTACTTATGCTAACCAAATAAAAACATGGTAACCTTCGCATCAGAGTAACGTGGCTAAGTACATCATGGCAATGTACTTTGTCAAACAGCGATTTCGGTACAGTAATACAGTAGAACTCGCTTATAACGTCATGAAGGGGAATGCATATTTTGTGTCGTTAGAAACGAGCGTTGTTATAGCCGAGCAGTATAACGTTATGGCTAACAGTGAGGAATTAACTGGTACCACATAATATCTGACGCTATAGATGAGGTGTCGCATAAACCGATGTCGTTATAACCGGGTTCGATTTATATTTGGACAAGAGGCTATACACACACACATAGGGTAGGGTCTCGGAAGTTTGTAGGCCTCGGTGTTCGTGATTTCGCCCTTCCTTTCTCACCCATTTTAATGCGATTTTTTCGACCTTTCGTGACTGGTTTCGATTAGTCGTCTTAAGTCCAGGTGGCTGGCAAGTCGGCCTCCCCCATACCATTACTATTGCGCAGATTACTGTCATCTCAGTCACGCCCAGTCAGTCACGGTCTATCGTCGCGGAGGCCCGGGTTTATTCCCGGTATAAGCCTCTTCCATGTGGCATTTCTGGCGGACGAAATGGCATTGGGCCAGGTTTTCCTTCGAGTGTTTCGGCTTTCCCCCGCCAGTATCATTCCACCAATGCCCCATACTCATTCATTACCACCGACGCTGTATAACGTTTTTCTCCCAGTACTTCGCTTTTCCCCTGTCAGTATCATTCCACCAACGCTCCATACTCATTCATTCGTCTATCACTGACGCTGTATAATCATAGCAACTGGCAGCGTCGTTAAATAACGCACTTAAAAATAGCGGCCCGGGTATATAATTGCCGGAACTCCTACGTAAATTTGACATAATCCACCCCGCTGTGTGTATGGACTCAAGCAAACAAAAACATGAGTGCCCTCAGACACGACCTGTATTTAAGAATATTTATACACTACATGTTTCAATCATTCGATGATCATCATCAGGTGTACAGTAAAAAAACTTAAAATCAAGGTAAATGTGTGTAAAATTGTGAGATCTCACAAATAATGTCACGAAATACACATTAATATATTACGCACTACACCGCTCATGGCTTAATGACAAGCCTATGTTACAAAAACTAATTGCAACGGGTATTGTGTATTTTATGACATCTGTGAGATGTCACAAAAATTTTTACACGCTTTGCCTTGGATTTTAAGTTTTTGTACTGTACACCTCACGATGATCGAATGATTGAAACACGTGCTGTACAAATATTATTAAATACAGGCAGTGTCTGGGCGAACGCATGAAGTGGTTTGTGTGACTCCTACGCAAATACCAAGCATTGCTGCGGGTCCCGTCAGACAGACAGACAGACAGACAGACAGACAGTAAGCCACACGAACTGTACACTGTTGTTTATGACGCATTTCCCACATTTCCCAACATTTTCAGTACCGCCACCTGTGTATTTCCCATCCCCTTGGGCATTATCAAACACGTGCCGCTACGTACCGGGCACAGTGCTAATATTACCTGCAGCGATTGCTACACGGGTTGCCGTCCTATAGGCAGTGAAGGGGCACTTTTATATCTTAAGGCTTGGTTATTTGTGAATCAGGGTGAGTCAAATGAAAACCCTAAAAAGGCGATAAAAGTTCGACACCCTACTGCGTGCAGCTGTAAGCACAGCAAGTGATCAGCGCGTACTGGAAGCACGTGTTGTGCAAGGTAGACGTGGCAATACGCTGAGAAATGGCAAACTTGTGTCGAACGTTTCTGCACCAAATTAGTCGGTTTCAATTAGACCCACCGACGCGACTGCAGCAAACACTCCTTTGAGGTTCAGTGCGACGACGTATTTTTTTGCACCACGATCCACCCTCACACATCGCAGCCCCTGCGGAAGTGTTCAATACCACAATTCCGCTGAATATACAGGGTATCGCAAAGTCGCCTGACACTACAGGCTACATGAAAAACATCGAGTGTCGAGGGACTTTTCCACCAGCCTGTATAGCCCACTGCAGGCCTTGCTCTACTTGCGGAGGTACGCCTTCAGGCTCCCTGAAACTTCGACGCCAGGTAGAGGTCCAGAGTTTCGCCTCGTATTTCGCAGAACTAAGGTGGGCATAATATAGGTTTTGGTGCCTGAGAAAAAAAAAGAGCAAAATCTACTTCCTTGACTAGAAGCGAACACAGAGTTTGTGGCAGTCAACCCCCTTAGCACAGTCACTATGTTGACTGAGCTACACGGCTCCGACCAGTCTAGCACCGTTATGTGCAAGCTTATGGAGCGGTAACAAACAGGAAGTGACGTAACACATGAGGAAGAACATTTACGAGGCTCCAGGCAAACTCACGACATCTAAGATTGTGACAGCTGGAACTGTGTGGAGTGTTACCCCGAGACACGCGCAAACTTCTACCAGACTACACGGCTTCATACTTCGGAAGTGATTCACCCTGTTTACATGCTGACTGCCTGTGTTACGCATCGAGTGACGCATCTGTGTTAATTAGCAGATTACTAACGGTTTGGGGAGACGCAGGGAATTATGGGAAAGGGCCGCATGTAGGGAAGATTGCATTACTTTAAAAACAGGCGCGGTCAAATCTCTTAATGGACGTCAGTCCCGTCTGTCACAGCGGTAGCAAGGTACCACCTGCAGGGTAAATCTGTCCAGATTCGCGATACTCGCTTCGTCACACAGGGGCGTTATTTTATCCGACAACCATCGCTAGTCACTTGCCGTCAATTCGACGTGGAGTGTGCAACGTGTGTGTGTGAGACGTGTCGCGTGTCTGCCAGTCGACGGACAACATTTCCAGCGTCTTCTTTCAGTGTGGTGTTTAGTGACAATTAAAGACGTGTGGTGGACCCCGAGTCACGGCACACTGGAAACTGGAAAAGCGGCGAGTGCTTTACTGCGCTGCCTGTCATCAGGCAAAACGGTCGTGGGTTGTCAGATAAAATAACGTCTCCCTACAACACTCTGAACTCTCCATTATGGAGTCATCCTTGGAGAAACACTAAAATTAACTACGGCACCCTTAAATTAGTGGCGAATTTACGATCCCGTAGCGGCACATTTGGCACATTTTCCCTATAGCCCAGGACACTAACTCGGTTGTCGATTGGGCGACAGTGAAACCGCGGTTCGAAGCCCTGAAGAGGCGCGAAACCTTTTCCTTTCCTTACAGTCCAAGAACGACGCTGGCGTCCACCCAGCCTTCTGTCGAACGGCTACCGGGGGCTCCTTCCAGAGGAATCAGGAAGTTGACCACTCGGATTCTTGCAGCGCTGCGAATTCGCGAAAGTAAACACCCACTCCCTAAAAGCACACGGCCGAGTTTCGCTTCACTTTGTCCCCTACTACAATCAAAATGATGTGTCTAAGGCGGAACCACCTTTGTAGTCCGGAATAAAACAGGCGGAGGATAGGGTGCTGCAACTTGAACACGCCCTGCCCACAGAGGGGGACAGAATATACAAACATCGAGTGGGGAGAAAAGGAAGGGACCTGACTTTAAAACTTCCATCACGTAGCGTTAAAATGTGGTCAGTTTGCTTTAAAGGGCACTCAACAGTCTTCCGGAACATGACGCTGGGTCCCTGGGTCATGGATCTGGAAACCTGGAAAATAAGGGCGACAGTTCTTCCTAAACGTCGAAAACAACTTACCTAGCGACAAAACGACACATTCCTAAAGACACGAATCATCTATTACATCGCTACGAACACTTCGAATCACTCATTTCTGTATGTAATTTTAGACAACAGCAATTTGTTCGTGCAAAAACTACGAATAATGTATGATTTTTAAGCGATTCTGCGTAAAAGATGAAAGGAAATGTTTCTCGCAGCTGTTTGCTTCTTGCAGCTGGCATACAGCAGGGCTAGAAGACATTTAAAGTGTGATCAGTAGATGTCAGGAGTGTGCAGTGGCAATTTGTGCCTTTGGTCCTTATGCAGCTCGCGGCTTGCTAACAAATTTGAACAGAAAAGTGCGACAAGCGAAGTCCTGAGAGGGGGAATGTTTACTTGTACCGTCACTTCGCACTCGTGCATTTTCAAAATATTCGGCGGTTTTCCAGATTACAGGCACCCCAAATTCTCTCATCATTTACTGACGCTTTCCCGGCAACAGTATAATTGTTACTTCCCGGTCGGGAGAGCAGCTCTTGTGTCTCAGGTTCAAATCTCGGCCCAGACAGCGACAATCCTGCTGCATTCTTCGCGGGGTTTTTCTCTGTTTCTCCAGACAAATTACGCCAAGACCGTTTCCTTCCACATCCTTTCCAATTCATTACCATCCAATAATCCTACCATCGAAGCTATACAATCTGAGCTACTGACACCGTCATTAAATAACGTATGGGGGGAGTGGGCGTAGAGCTCCACTCATTCTTAACCTCACTACTAGACAGGATGAATGTCAGCTTCAGCGTCACTCTCGCAGAAGCACTCCCCAGTGCTCATAGACAGTGACGGTAGGTGACCTAAAGGGTGGGCCCCAGAGCGGTCTAGACGCTTTGCAGGAAGAAAAATATATTGCACAGACACCAAAGTTCGACACACTAACACAACACGTTTTGTTTTTAAATCCACAATCAGTTACATGTTTCGGCTATGTTATATAGCCTAATTAACACACACAAAATATGCAGCTGATCGTAAATGTTAACCAAAAAGAGTGTCGTGTTACACAGCTAGTTATTGGTGTCCATATACTGTATGTACGAACACTGTGGGATGAAACGCACAAGAGAAAAAATCCTGCCCCTGCCGGTTATCAAACCACCACTCCGTGGACCCCCTTCCCGTACCCTCGTCACAGCAGCAACTCAGCTAATAAAATAATACATGCTAGACGCGCAGAGCTGGGTCCGATATATTGGCGGTGGTGTTGCAGCCTGCAGGTAACAGCACTTTACTAAGCCCACGGCAGTAAGGAAGTTACCGTCTGACGTCACGAAGTGTAATCAGACAGTGAAAACGAGGTCGCTGGCTGATCGTGGGATATCGGGGATGCAGATGAGGGTGGCGTGATTCACAGGGGTGAATGACTCTCGCCTTTCAAGATGCATTTTAGGAAAATACAGCTACATGCTAAACCTTTGAAGACGAGCTTTAACCTATGCTAGATATAACAATTCAGTTCGTACCTCACAGAAAACAGTGCATGCCCACTATAAAGACCAGTCATTTAGTGTCGTGTAGGGAAATAATCGCTCTACACTGTGAGAATCCGACGGAATGATTAGGTGCATTGAGGTTCTAAAGTTAAACTTGGTGGTACGTATATAGTCATCACTCGTGTTTAGAACCTTAACACTTCAAAGCACAGTGTTAACTGTATTTACCACCTGCATGAACATTACAAAGGCTCTGAATTTTCAAATACAATTTATAAATAAAGAGCGATTATTTTCCCAAAGAGCATTAAATGTCAGTCTTTGTAAAAGAGACGCAGTATGTTATCTGTAAAGTAGGAACTGAATTTTAAAAGCTTATTTTCATGAGTTTCAGGCGTGAAAGGCCGAAATGCCTGAATGAAAATTCCACAAAGAAGCTCCATGTACGCCAGTAAACAACTTGGTCTCGCAGTAAATGCTGAGAAAACTAAGCCCCGTAGTCACGGCGGTGCTGCTGACGATACAAGTGTTCTGGGGCGTGACGCCGTGTCGTGGCGCCAGTACTTCCCGACGTTTCGAAGGATGGTACAGCCTTCATCTTCAGGGTTAAGCAGCCCAATCAGAATAAGGGCACTAGGTTCCTTCGAAACAGCGGGATCCACTCGCCCAGCGACAGAGCGTCACATCCCAGAAGACTTGAATCTTCAGCATTGTTCACGTCTGGACAACAGACTGCAGGACAAACCCACATCACGTCTGGACAACAGACTGCAGGACAAACCCACATCACGAGCACAGCCAATAAATCATTCGAAAATGTGGCAAACTTCAAACATTTCGGAACGACACTAACACACCAAAACTGCATTCTCCAAGCAATTAAGAGCAGATTACACTTTAGAAATGCCCGCTGCCATTCGATTCACCAATTTAACATCCTCTTATATTATCCCTTTTATAATGTACTTTTGTCCTATCTACAGCTAAGAAAGATGACTTACATTGACTAACGCATACGGTAGAACATGACACCCTTCCTCCACATTCATCATGTGCACAATAGTAGTGGGCTCTATTTCTGTTTCCCCCTCCCGTACTCCAGGCGGTATATACCGCCGGCGCACCATTGTCTGCCCCCAGTCACACAACAGGCAGGCAGCTTGGGACATCAGAGTGCACGGCGGGCGGTCTAAATACGTTTACAACATGGTGAGTGAACTGCCACAAGCTTCTGTTCTCAAAAGACACTTTTTAGGGCTGTTTTAACTTCTCAGGCACAGTGCTTCCTACTGTATGCACCACATTCACAAACTGCACGTTCTGCCCACACAGTTTGTTTGTGTGTTTTGTGTGGATCTCAGAACAAACAGCGATTATTTCCCTATACAGTATTAACTGGCTGGTTTTTATAACCAAGATGGGGTGTGTTTACTGCGCGGTACGGACTGAACTTTTATGTATAATTCACCATGCCGCATTAAGTGACTGGTTTTTATAACCGACACGGAGTGTGTTTACTGCGCGGTACGGACGGAATTTTCAATTTATTTCAGGTCAAAGCCAGTGGTCACTATATGTACCGCCAGATGCCCACACAGTGTATTTATATGTTTTGTGTGGATCTCAGAACAAACAGCGATTATTTCCGTGTACAGCATTAACTGACTGGTTTTTATAGCCGAGACGGAGTGTGTTTACTGCGCGGTACAGACTGAGTCTTTAACTATCCCCTCTAAAGCCCACTGGTCACTGTACGTACCGCCAGTTTAACATTCAGCAATTCTACGTTCTGCCCACACAGTGTATTTATGTGTTTTGTGTGGATCTCAGAACAAACAGCGATTATTTCCCTATACAGCATTAACTGACTGTTTTTATAACCGAGACGGAGTGTGTTTACTGCGCGGTACGGACTGGGTCTTTAACTATCCCCTCTAAAGCCCAGTGGTCACTGTACGTACCGCCAGTTTAACATTCAGCAATTCTACGTTCTGCCCACACAGTGTGTTTATGTGTTTTGTGTGGATCTCAGAACAAACAGCGATTATTTCCCTATACAGCGTTAACTGACTGGTTTTTATAGCCGAGAATGAGTTGTTTACTGCGCGGTACGGACTGAATTTCTAACTATAATTCACACGAACTTCAGTCTTCAAAATGTGGGCTACAGCGTTTTCGATAATGGCGTGATTCCTAGGAAAGAAAAGCCAAAGTAACGCTGGCAAAGATAGTAAGAAAGTAATTATTTAAGAAAGGTGCGAAGTCGACCGTCTATAAAACCCTATGTTTGTCAGACTCTAGAAGGTTTGTCTGTCTGCTAACAGCTGTACCAATTCAGCTTTGCGCCAGTTCCCAGTGACAACAGATACAATGACATGCGTCACACAACCTGCAGTAAACCCCGTCCGATGCTTAACCAGAAACGCTCAGACTGTCAACTGTTCAGGGACACAAATATTTCACACAAGCTCTCTCTCATCACTGACAATGACATCTTACTCTGTGCATGCCCCATGCAATTGTGAACCTTCCTCAGCTAGACAGGCCACTGCACACATTTTATGGAACACGAGGTTTCATTACCGTCTTCATAAAGCACGTCACTTGCCGTACCCTCAACCAAATAAACCCAATCCGCACCTTCCCATCCTATTTATCCTCCCATCTACTCTCAGGTTTTCGAAGCGGCCCCTTGCGACCCCGCCCGCCCACCATATAAACTATCTACCTTCGTTAAAATTCGGAAAGCAAAACAGCAGTCGCAGACAGACAGGACTTAAATCTGTTATGCCTTCTGAAACTTACACAAGGAACTGCGTTGTTTGAATTAACATCTGTCGGGAGCATGCGTTACTTAAATCTTCAGGTCGATTAAGTTTTACATCAGTAAACCTTAACTGCTAAACTACTAAGATTAATCAGAATTACTTTTAAAGACCCAGTCCGTACCGCGCAGTAAACACACTCCGTCTCGGTTATAAAAACCAGTCAGTTAATGCTGTATAGCGAAATAATCGCTGTTTGTTCTGAGATCCACACAAAACACATAAACACACTGTGTGGGCAGAACGTAGAATTGCTGCACGTTAAACTGGCGGTACGTACAGTGACCGCTGGGCTTTAGAGGGGATAGTTAGAGACTCAGTCCGTACCGCGCAGCAAACACACTCCGTCTCGGTTATAAAAACCAGTCAGTTAATGCTGTATAGGGAAATAATCGCTGTTTGTTCTGAGATCCACACAAAACACATAAACACACTGTGTGGGCAGAACGTAGAATTGCTGAATGTTAAACTGGCGGTACGTACAGTGACCACTGGGCTTTAGAGGGGATAGTTAAAGACCCAGTCCGTACCGCGCAGTAAACACACTCCGTCTCGGTTATAAAAACCAGTCAGTTAATGCTGTATAGGGAAATAATCGCTGTTTGTTCTGAGATCCACACAAAACACATAAACACACTGTGTGGGCAGAACGTAGAATTGTTGCATGTTAAACTGGCGGTACGTACAGTGACCGCTGGACTTTAGGAGCTAAAGGCAGGAGCAATCGTGCCCAGACGTTACGGTCAGCAACGCTTGACAGACATAACCTAGTCCACATTTCTCTTCTTAATCATGTCTATAAACTTATTCACCATTGGGCCATAAAAAAGTTACAACAACCGAAAGTCGCGGTGGAGTGGCAGCACTGCTGCTTCGTTTTTGAGAAGGCCGGGGCACAAACCGCAGGCCGCAGAGCGGCTGCACTCACTGAAGTCTTTCCCCGTCTTCTCAGTCTGTCAACACGACTGCTGCTGTGGTATATCAAAGTAGGCCACGGCCGCTTCCCTCCACATCATTTCATTTTTCGCCAATCATTCTATCATTCAACGTCACAAAGTCTAAACTACTAACAGCTTTTTCACATGCAGCATAAATACATAAAAATTTATGTAGATTTCGTAGTTGTCATGCGGACTGGGCGGAGCAGAATTCTGCCAAATTTATTCCAGAACTCTGCAATGAATCATCCGTTCGTTCTCAAGGCACCCAACACAATAAGAACGCTACCAGTGCACTGCCACTAGGGAGCTCCACCCAGGAAGCCAGCCGTCTGTGCAGCATGGAGGGTCCACCCTAACATAGTGACGTCACCTGTAATTCTGAAGGGCCAACAGGAACACAGTGTTTCTGATAACAATGAGCAGTCCGAGCTAAAAACAGCATGTTACAAAACAACTGTACGGCACACAGTCTCGGCCTTTCATATGCAGATCAGAATATTACTGTTACGACACACGCAGGAAAATATAATAAGTCATATCCAAAAGTTCCCGGACTCAGTCGATAACAAAATACACGCTTCCACTTGGTACATGTCGGTGTTGTCTCCTTCAAAGTGGCCCGCATTTCAAGTTCATGCAACGGCTCCAGAGTGTCTGCCACTTCTGGAAGCACCTCTGGAAATGAGTTTTGGAATGAGGTGTTGGACGGTCAGCGATTGTTCCGGAATTTCAAGGATGTCACGGAAACGACGCCGTCGTAGCTGCGAATTCGTTGTCGGAAAGAAGAAAAAATCAGAAGCGGCCCGATCAGGCAAATAAGTGGGGAGGGGGGGTCACAAACACGTTATAAGCGGCCACAGATTGCCGATGCTTCTGACCGTCCGTGAGCCACCAATGCACAAACTTGTCGGAGATAAGCCACATGTTACAAGCCTCGTTTAGAAGTCGCTGGCATGTGCCAAAAGGGAGGCCTAGCGTGCCAGCGACCTAAGAAACGGTACTTGGTCGGTCTTCAGTGACGATTTTGCAAACTTTCTCAGCGTTTTGCTCAGTGCGAATTGTGGTGCGATGACACGAACGCTGATAGCCTTCAACTGAATTTTGCCGCGGTGTCAGCTGAGCAAACCGCCCCAAGCCCGCATCCTCTCCCTAGCATTGACACCGAAAGATGTTGCGAGAAGTTGAATCTTTTCCGACGCAATGTTGCCGATTTTGAAGCAAAACTTAACGAAAACATTTGTTCCTTCAAGTCGCCCGTCAGCAAATTTAGCTTCCCACCAAACGCGCACGACAATAAACATCCGTTGAGAATCGAAGCAGAGGCTGTGGCTGCAGAACTTACTCCACTGATTCCCGGAAGGGACAAGACATGCCACTCTCCTCGCAAACTTCCACGCCCACCCTTAGCCAAACCAGCGTCCTGTACAGCCGATAGCGAGGACGCCTTCCCCCATCGCAAATAGCCGGCTGTGCAGCTGGCTATTTCCACAAGCATCGAGGTTACTCATATGTGGAGCCATACCTCAACCCCATGCATATTCATGACGCGGTGTATAATTAGGGACCGGAACAAGTTCAGCCTGGGAGCCGGACAGCGTAGTCAATACAGTAACTAGTTTATGAAATGGGCGATCCGGTATTGGAATCCCGGATCTGAGGTCCAACCAACCACCCAACAAATGGGAAATAGGGGCTCCTTCGTCCGAGCAAAGCGGCGAAACGCGTGGCTGACTACATCCACCTAAATTCAAACTGAAGAATGAGTGCAGCCATACTCCTACTTACCCTACACACCTTCACAGCGTGCGCAGGGACAAATTACGTTCTTATTTTACAGCTTTACTTTTATACAAGGGTACATATCACAAGGACACGCAGGATTTTCCCTTTGGAAATCCGGCTAAAACGAACAAGGAGAAGTAAAGTGTGGAGAACATGACAACACAAAGGTAACTGGTGCCGCGCGGGTTGCTTACCGCCCCCCCCCCCCACCATCAATATTATTAAGTATTTTGTAGCGTGACTCAGCGCCTTGCCCCTACTGACACGCCACCCTCCACACTCACCGCCTAAGGGCATAAGGCGCAAATCTCCAACGTTAAATACACGAAAGCCGCCCTGTGCTGAACCATCACGTCAAGACGGCATAACGAATAGCGGATGTACAGCTGCACACATTTTAACTGCATTATTTAACACTGCTGTCAACTGCTTAACTGCATTATTTAACACTGCTGTCAACTGCTAAAGCAGATGAATGAATACGGAGCGTTGATGTAAGGAAAGTGACAGGGAAAAACGGAAGTAGTGGAGAAACACCAGTCCCAGGGTCACTTTCTCAACCTCAAATACCACCTGGGAAAGACCCCAGGCCTCTGCCGGGAGATGTCGGCGACTAAGTGCCTCACCCATGGCACGGCTATTCCAGACATTACTAACCTCGGGATCAGCGTTGCGTTACGGCCGTTTTAACCTCAGGGAAACAGCCTCCCATAAGCCTTGCGTAGGTAAAAACGTGGATCCCAGACGCGGCTTGGCTCTTGACGAAGTGGACTCGAATTCCTTAGCCCGTAGCTCTGTCACTACAATGACTGAGCTATCCCAGCTCCGCAAGATAACCTTGTGCAGCCGTGTGACAGTGACCACGTATACTCTCGTGTTTGTTGCTGTTCATTGTCGGCAGCCCCAACAGTACGGGTCGCCCTAGAACAGGTCATGAAGCTGCAGAGGGGGAGTAGAGATACAGCTGTACTCTTTCCTTAATCTCGGTGCTAGAGGGGGTTGGATGGTCAACGCCACGCCCCGGGCGCTTTACCCCCGTTAAAGAGACCCAGTGCCCATTGTGCAGGGGGCTGGTTGGGCCCCAGGGCCAGTCTGGACAGCTGCGGAAAACCTCGCCCCACCGCAATTCGATCCCCTGACCGTCCAGGCCGTAGCGAGTCGAACTCCAACAGTATCGCTTCGAAATAATATGACAATTCATAAAAACTAAACGCAAAAGGCCTAATGTAAGGCAATATCCTGATATTTCCTGAAACGAATTAGGGTAGCCAGGAAACAGCTCCAGACAGCCGGTCTACGGGCCAGAAACTGGACGCGGAACTTCCCAAGTATGAAATGCAGGGTGTCCGTTTTATCGCGCCCCTGACCACGGCAGCTTTACCGCATACAGAGTTTGCATCCGCCGAGACGTTCTGCGACAGATGCCGTGCCCGGAGCACGATATAATGTACATCCTGTACACACGGTACAAAATTAACCGCTACGTTCGACAAGTATCGCATCTGGGTACGTCTTCCCTCGATTCCAGTACTTTTAAGAAGCTGGCTGCCGTAACTGAAAATCAATGACCGCCTAGATAATACAGAAACTTTCAGCTACACTGTGTTGCATATCGCTCTGTGCAGCCTATATACATAACGCGCATGCGCACCATTGTCACGCAATCCAAATACCAGAGAAGTGTAAACCTTGCCATCACAACAGCTTATTTTGTTACTGTTACCACATGCAATATGCTACGTCGACTGGTCAACCCCTACACTGTGATATCACTAACAACGATAAAAATTTAGTTTAAAGAAAAAATTCGTTGTAAAGCAAACACCTGTTACCTTCGTGTACTTCATCCCGTTGTTTTGTATGCGAACGGACCTACAAATGTCAGCCAATATAACTTTCTATTTGTAAAAGCAGCCTGAAGAGGGCGTCATATGAGCCGACACACGTAGCCCTGAATGGGTTCCTAGTAATATAGATAGGGTTGGGTTTGACGGCTGTTTATCGGTATATTTACGAAATTTTTATTTTTCTCATAGATAGAGAAACGCTGTTTAGAAACGTCACTGACGTTCACAGATGATAACAAAACTGATGTGATTGGTCAGGGCATGGACACAACCGGAAGTGTCGTGATTGGGTTACGTCACGTTAACAACGAAAAGCTGCGAAACAAGTTTAACCTTTTAAAGCCTAGCGGTAACTTTACGTACCACCAGGTTTAATATTAAAAAATTCTACGTGGTGACCACATTGCCTTTATGTGTTTTGTGCGGATCTCAGAACAAACAGCAACTTTTGCCTTATAAAACATTAAGAGACTGGTTTTTATAACCGAAGTGGAGAGTGTTTACAGCGCGGTACGCGCCGAGTCCTTATATAAAACAGATACGCTTCGTCTTTAAAGGGTTAACTGCCTTCGCCATGGCGGTCTACTTGCCTGTAAGGACTAGAGGAGCTCTGAGCAGATTTTCATGAAATTCTAGACTGGAGAGTTATACAAATACTCACAAACACATAACAATTGTGGTTGAAATCAAACAACAGCAGACACTTTACATGAAAATTACTTGTGTTTTTGAGTGCACCTCGATTTTCAAAGAACTCAATAATGTCCGACAGCATTGTGTGTATACATGTTGCGCCAAATTTCACCTAAACAGGATATTAAATGTGAAAGGTGTCGATAGAAATTCAATAACGACCCTAAGTAATGTACGGACTGCACGGCGGCTGTCTTCGTGAAACTAAAAATCATCCAGTCAATTTTTATGGCCAGTTTCTGTACCGAAGTTTGTCCAAACAGAAAAATGTAGAAAACAGGGCAAAACTTAATTTAAACCCCTAAGTGAGGTATGACCTTTACAGCATGAATATTCAAGAAACCTGCAAATGATCGCTGACTGGCATTCCGTGGAGCCCTCCTACGCCAAATTTTGCCCACATCGTTCAATAAATGTGGAAAGTTTGGGAAACAAATTTATCTACGCCCTTCAGTAAAATACGACTGTCACCGGCCAGACGTTCAGGAAACTCGAGCTGCCTCGACAGATTTTCGTAAAGAACTCCCACACAGAATTTCATAAAAATCCGACATACCGTTTAGTCGCTGATACTATGTCACAGGCGGACACAGAGAAGGACGAGCGGGTGCACGTGGTCTCCTCATGAAGCGTTTATTTTTTTACTTCTTACAGAACTCCTAATAAAATCAATCAAGACGTACTTGTGGAAGTGGCCATGGCGTATTTCAAACTGTTATCGCGGGATTTGCATTAAAGAAGGCAACGAACTAACGTAAGATCCGAAGTTATAGCGGTGGTTACTGTGAACACTATGCTCGTACGGAACGTGACACCGCGCAGTGTGAGACCTGACAACAACGTATCGGAGATCCGGAACATAAGATTATTTCACCCTGAAGATGGATACAGTATGTCCCATCCGAACACTTCTGTCCACCTACCACACTACACGGCGTCACATCTCGCAATCCTGAAGCAATGCTGTTGCTCAGTAATTCAGTCCAGACCCACTGCCGCTACGCTAACCTTTTCAGACATTCCTGTCTCGCTCCTCCTCCCCATGTTGCAGACCGCGCGGTGCAATGTAAGGTCTTCGATCGCCTGCAATAATTTGTTTAGATGACCCGCATATCACCGGAGTCAGAGAAGTTGCCGCAGGGTCACGGCGACACTGGGCCAATCCACTGGTTCCGCTTAGTCAATAATTTATTGTCCTAGTGAGAAAGTGTATCAGATATGATGAGGTTTGTGTGGCGATGCACATTTATCTGGGTTATGACGCCGTGTAGCTTAGTTTGTGGGTACAGACATTTTCGCGAATTAACGTGCCTTCACCTTCAGGGTAGAAATTAATATGTTGGCAAAATGTTCTTCCGAAACGTCGTTAGGCGCCTACCAGACCATACTGCGTCGAACTTCATAATCAGCCGGGATAGCTCAGTCAGTATAGGGATCAGTCTAAGTGCTGGATGATCCGAGGTTCGACCCCTGGCTCTGTGTCTCCAATGGGTACCGGGGTTGTTGCCCGAGGGTAAAGCGGCCGGGACGTGAAGCTGACCACTCAGTCACACCTTACAATTTGCCTGATCTGCTGATTCCAACTCTCTTCCACATCACCAAATCATGCCTGCTTCGCAATCCCATGTCAGGCGTCCTTTACGAAGTAAAGAACGCCTGTCATCCACCTGTCTGTCTGGGACCTAGTATCACAGCTTGAAGCTTTTGCCGGATTTTCATGAAATTCGGTACGGAATTTCTTTACAAAAGCTTGTCGACCAAGCGCGAGTTTCACGAAAATCGGTTCAGCAACGCGTACTTTGAATTCTCAAAAGCAGTGCTACCCGTACTTTCCACATTTCTTGGCCACTTTGGGTAAAATTCGGTGCAGAAGACCTCCACAGAATACAGCCAGGCAACTGCGACTTTATGAAAACAGGTGCTGTAACAGCCATACTTTGCTGAGGGACATAAATCGATTTTCTATCCGTGCTTTCCACAATCACCATCGTATTTGGGTGTGAATCATTACAAGATATCTGCGCACGGCGCTGTTGACCATTTGTCAGTTTCGTGACAATCGGCGGGGCGAAACCCGCGCTTTCTTTGTGGGCGACAATAAAATTTCATCTATGCGTGCATTCTGAGACTGCATGACATTTTAAAACTAAATAACGCGTATTACGTCACGCCATACACCATTCGCCGTCTTGTTCACTTTACACACGTCGCGCTGTTCTTTAAAGAAAATGTAGGTCAAAGTAACAATTCCTCGCCAACAAAAGCCGTTTCACGTCACGTCAAAACGCCACCTTCAGCCTTCAGAAAGAGTTCCAATAAACTGGTATCAATGTCAACATGTGACGTTACGAGGCAAGTAGCCCCTACTTCTGGTGCAGATAATTTAACTCTTTAAGGGCCAAGATTAACCTGAATTACATTTAAAGACTCAGTTCGTACCGCGCAGTAAACACACTCCGTCTCGGTTACAAAAACCAGTCAGTTAATGCTGTATAGGGAAATAATCGCTGTTTGTTCTGAGATCCACAAAAAACACATAAACACACTGTGTGGGCAGAACGTGGGATTGTTGCATGTTAAACTGGCGGCACGTACAGTGACCGCTGGGCTTTAGAGGGCTCAAAGACATCAGTTACACAAATATCGCAAGCAACTGGTTTGCAAGGTACGCGTATTCATTTCAGAGGACGCTGAACCTTCCAGCAGAACAGTGTCTGGGTAAACAGTCGATAGAAGACAAAGTCGTAGTAAAACGTTTTGTGGGAGTTGGACGTTAATAATTGAAAAAAAGAGCTGGTAGGACGGACGAACGGTCAGCTGCACCCCCCTAGTAAATAACTCAGCGACACGAATGTCGTTTGTTCCACTGGAAGAAGAAACGTTTATTGGTCATCGTGAAGAAGCAAGGTAGAGTGCAGGTGTAGCATCTGTGTCTTCCACGTTGTCTACCTCCATCACGTCTCCCCACCAACCCCCTGTGTGCACTTCTCCTGCCCCTCGTACATGCCGACAAATAACAGTACTACTTATAATAACGCCGATCCCAGTGACCGCGCTGTCTAAGACGTGGGTCTGCGGCCGTTCGGTGGCTGGGACTGCGGGTTCGAATCCCGATCAGGGGTTGGATGTCTGTGTTTTGTGAGTGTTGCGTGTTGTCAGGTAGAGGTCTCTACGTCGGGCTGATCACTCTTCCAGAGAATTCCTACCAAGTGTGGTGTGTCTAAATGAGTGTGATCGTCAAGCCTCGATAATGAGGATGCTCTGACCGTCTAGGGGCTGTTGCGTCATGGAAAAGAAGCTTACAATAATAATAATAATAATAATAATAATGTCATCAATGTCTCAGTAACACACAGGAAGTGTCACGTTTTACTTACAGAGGGAGTGTATTTCTGTGCACATCGGCCAAGCAGGTGTGCAGATCGGCAACGCTTGCTGGGAGCTGTACTGCCTGGAACATGGCATTCAGCCGGACGGACAGATGCCTTCGGACAAGACCGTTGGCGGAGGCGACGACAGCTTCAACACGTTCTTCAGCGAGACCGGCGCTGGCAAACATGTGCCACGGGCCGTGTTCGTGGACCTGGAGCCCACAGTCGTCGGTGAGTGTGCTGCACCTGTGGAGGAACGCGGCAGCGGTCAGACGAGCCCGTAACTGTACACCACCCTGAGGCACACACATCCAGCCCACACCGTCACATCCTACTCCTTTAACACACACTTCAACACCGTCCTCTTATTCTTCTGAAGAGTCTCGTCCCTTCAGATTTTCCTAGCATTTCCCCCATGCATTCTAAAATCATTAATGTCCTTTCACGTTACACTAGCCGTGTCACGTTCTTCGCATTTTGCGTAAAACTACAACGTGTAAAAATCTACAACTATTAACAAATAAATGGATTACTGTCGGTTATTCTCTCCTTGCAGAGTCATTACCATCCATCGCTATCAGTTATCATCCATCACTGTCAATTACTCTCACGCCACGCGCTTGTCTGTCCGTCGGCATCTACCACATTAATAGCTGCTGAACGATTTTGTGAAAACAGACTGTTGGAAAATTTAAATAATATCTGTCGAAAATTCCAGTTTTGGTTAAAATCGGAAAACGCGTGATGTCAGGTTTGCGCCGTGGTGTAAATGAGATTTTCGCCCGTCTGGGGTGCCACGCAGCCTAGATTTGTAGTTGGTTACCAGTGCTTTGGGACAGAAGACTGCTAGACCCTTGGCGATGGGACCGATATGCTGTACCAAAAAGTCGCCGCGTAACATCCCAGAAGAGAAAAGATCTAAAATTCGGACAACAGTAAGTGGTACTACATGAAGACGCACATGCGTTCCTGCGCGTATCTCGAGTTTTATTGGCTAAATATTTAAAGCAGCCAAAACATTTGGTATAAAGCATTAGATGAAAAGAAAACACATCTGCTGCCCAGCACAACTTGCCCGTAAGGATTACTGCTGTCGACACAGCTAAACAAACGTGACGAAAAATGCGACAACTCTTTCGAATTTTGTATTTTCCATACGTTGCACTATAAATCGATTTTTTTAATATTATCCAACAAACGCACTATTTATTCCTACATATTTTATTATACCATATTCATGCAGTTGTTCTACACAACTTTTTGTTGATGTTTTTAAAGCGGTATTTTTGTTTTGCCTGTTGGGCATTAACGAATTTTACATTTTCCGTACCGTACATTACAATTCTATTTTTTTATATTGTCCAACACATGTACTAACACACTAATGCACCAAGCACGCTTATGTAATTGTTTTATAGAATAGCATCTGATGTTCTCCTTGATAAAGGGTCGAAGGGACCCGAAACATGTGGGAGTGGAATGTTTTTAAATATATTAATACGAACGTGTGACAAGTGGTGCATTTTTTGGATAATATTAAAAAAACTCATTTAATTTGCACATTTCCTACCACGTATTTCCGTGTGTACGCCAATTACAAACCGCGACTACATAAATACCGTGGCTGGTAAAACCGGACGCAAGCGTAAGACAACGCGGTTGGCCAAGACAGTTACACTCAGAACTGCTTGCAGACGAGGTGCGTACCGGAACTTACCGCCAGCTGTTCCACCCGGAGCAGCTGATCACGGGCAAAGAAGACGCGGCGAACAACTATGCACGTGGCCATTACACTATCGGCAAGGAACTGGTGGACGTCGTGCTCGACCGCGTCAGGAAGCTGGCTGACCAGTGTACCGGTCTGCAGGGCTTCCTCATCTTCCATTCCTTCGGCGGAGGAACTGGCTCTGGCTTTACGTCGCTGCTGATGGAGCGCCTCTCGGTCGACTACGGCAAGAAGAGCAAGCTGGAGTTCTCCATATATCCGGCGCCACAGGTGACTGTGACATTAACCAACATACAATCTGAGATCTGCCCTCTTCTGGGATATTACGCACCGTCGAGTGGTACTGCTGCACCGACGTTTCGCGACAAACTATCGGGTCCATCTTCAAGGGTAGATAAGTCCAAGAAAATTTCTTGGACTTTTTACCTTTGAACATGGGGCCGATATGTCGTACCGAAACGTCGGTACAGAACTACTACTCAGTGCTACGTAAAATCCCAGAAGAGGGCAGATCTCTTCAACATCGCGACAGAAGCCCGAAGTCACCCTACAGCCTGCTTGCATGTTGAGCTCTGCTACATGGAAACCACAAAAATCATAACACAAATTAATTGTTGAGGCCCAGTAGTTAGCTCATACCAGTGTCCCTTTTTCAACGACGACGAATGAGTTCAAAAGCAAAGTTTTGCTATTTATTTCACAGTTTTGCTTGCTTGAATCAAATGCTTTATGTTACGAACTATTCCATAAAGCAGTGTGTGTTCCTGGGACACGCCGTATCATTTGCAGGTGTCCACTGCCGTGGTGGAGCCGTACAACTCAATTCTGACGACACACACCACCCTTGAGCACTCGGACTGCGCCTTTATGGTGGACAACGAGGCCATCTACGACATCTGCCGACGGAATCTGGACATCGAACGGCCAACTTACACGAACCTCAACCGCCTAATTGGTCAGATCGTGTCGTCCATCACGGCTTCCCTGCGATTCGACGGGGCCCTCAACGTCGACCTGACGGAGTTCCAGACCAACCTTGTGCCATACCCCCGCATCCACTTCCCCCTGGCCACATACGCCCCGGTCATCTCGGCAGAGAAGGCGTATCATGAACAGCTTACGGTGGCAGAGATCACGAACGCGTGCTTCGAGCCAGCCAATCAGATGGTGAAATGTGACCCGCGTCACGGGAAGTACATGGCCTGCTGCATGCTGTACAGGTAAAGCGACGTTTCGAACTTTTATGCACGCCCTGCTGCATGCTGTATATGCAGCGTCGCACAAGTGTTTAAACGCAATGCGGTTCCTTCTGGGACCCAGCCTGACGTGTGTTTGTTCTGTTCACAGGGGCGACGTCGTGCCGAAGGACGTCAATGCTGCAATCGCCACAATCAAAACCAAACGCACCATCCAGTTCGTCGATTGGTGCCCCACCGGTTTCAAGGTGCGACAAGTCAAGAGCCACACAACAGTAGTTCGCTCAAAGTATACCCTGTTTTATGCCATGTGTGAGAAGTCAAGAAACTTCTCATGCAATCAGAATCTTGATTTAACAGCAAGGGTGAGGCAAGTTGGCACGCAGGCCTGATCCAGCCAGGAGCTACACACTGACACTGCAGTGCTACATACAGTAACCGTGTTTAACCCTTTAAAGACGAAGCCTATTTGTTTTATATAAGGACTCAGTGCGTACCGCGCTGTAAACACTCTCCACTTCGGTTATAAAAAAACCAGTCTCTTAATGTTTTATAAGGCAAAAGTTGCTGTTTGTTCTGAGATCTGTACAAAACACATAAACGCAATGTGGGCACCACGTAGAATTTTTTAATGTTAAACCCGGTGGTACGTAAAGTTACCGCTAGGCTTTAAAAGGTTAAGATAACGAAGGGACACTTATAAACACTCTGGCCGCTTGAACTCGTGCTGATTACGCAGCCTTAATCTGATTTATACACAGATTGGAGGCACAAGTTGAACACTGACGGTTTTAATATTATTACCCTTTTGGGATTCCTGTACCATGTAGAAATGGGACTCGTTCCAGTTGCTTCGAAAAAACATGAAGACAGCATGACCTTCCGAAACGTCGGCAACATGGCCCTCTTCCAAACGGCGAAAAAAATACCAAAGCAGGATGGGTATTAAAACTGAAAACTTTCAGCGTGACTGCCAGTACAAATAGCAAACCAGGATCCGCATGATAGTCACTGGCCTTAACAGCTTCAAAACGGCTGTCACAATTTTACGCCCATGAAGATACGTGGCGCGCGAGGGACACGGCCACCCCTGACCTAGCCCATTAAAGCAGACTCCTGTGTTGGGGCCGGTACCATTAGTAGTATTTCTGGGGACACAGGTACAACTGTAATAGCATCCCCCCCCCCACACACACACACACACACCTGTATAACTGACGGTGCTATTAGCTTGCAGATTCAAGTGAAAGAATTGTGACAACCCAAAGTGGCTACGCAGCACAGCACTGCCTTATAAGCTCATACTTCCTCCACTAGTAATAAATTCCCCTCGTTTTATGTAACAAGAAAGTTCATCACCATGTTCACAACAGCCCGCCATTTGTCCCTGTCCTAAGCCAGACAAATCCAGGTCACACCCTCCCATCCTGTTTTGTTAAGATCCATCTTAATATTACCCTCCAATCTACCCCTAGGTCTTCCAGGTGGTTTCTTTCCTTCATGCTTGACTTAACTACAATAAAGAGATTAGATAACTGCAAAGTCACGTCCTGTTTAACACTGTCTTCTATTCTGTAGGTGGGTATCAACTACCAGCCACCAACAGTGGTCCCCGGTGGAGACCTGGCTAAGGTGCAGCGCGCAGTATGCATGTTGTCTAACACGACAGCTATTGCTGAGGCATGGGCTCGCCTGGACCACAAGTTCGACCTGATGTATGCGAAACGTGCCTTTGTACATTGGTATGTTGGGGAGGGCATGGAGGAAGGAGAGTTTTCTGAAGCAAGAGAGGATCTGGCAGCTCTGGAAAAGGACTATGAAGAAGTTGGTGTGGATTCAGGTGACGGTGAGGTGGAGGAAGGTGATGATGAATACTAAACATTGCTGTTTAACAGGGACATTTTTATTATAAGGGGAAATTCTGCACTGCACACTGCACCACTGTGGATATGTTGCTATAGAGATAACAGATCCTTACTGCATGGTATACAGAGTGTCCAAGCAAAAACTTTAGTAGCTGTGTGGGGTATTAATGTAACATCAATTGAAGAGTATATTATGTAATGCTGTCAACAGTTCTAAACAATCCTCGCACGCAGAGATGATTTCTAAAGAAAATAACAAAAAAGTGTTTTGATAAAATTTGCAAGAGGCAGAGGTGCAAATGTTTGTCACAGTGGACCAAGAAAGCACCAAAATAAAATATGAGAATCTTTCTATGAAAACAAAAAAAGAAAGAAAGCAAAAGGCATTAAATGTGATGTTGTGATCATCTTGGATATGGCACCGTGCAGTCTGGGTTGGAGGACAGCAATGTCCGTATTGTCAGGATACAGATGTTCCACCAAAATGTTGGTATCCCCGCATCACACAACAGTGTAGGCCAAAAGACACAACATGAATCTCCAGCATCATGAAAAACTTCAGCATTATACTAATTATACAGTTCTAGAAGGCCCTCTGTGACTAACATCACTAAATCTTGAAATGAAAGATAATTTCACCTAACCTAACCTAACCATAGCAGGTACTGCTGCAGCCAGAGGGTCCCCGCAGTCCTATCTTGCAGCAGGTTTGGCCCATTCCTAACATTTCGTATCTTTTTAAAACGCCAACTGTAAAGTGACAGATTAAATTATGCCTTACATCAGAACCCTGACTTGGCTAATAACATTGGGAAGAGGAGGGGGAGGGGGAGGGGGGGCAGCAAGATCTTCCATGGGTATTGGAACTTTAATTTATGAAGGAGTCAAGTTGCAAAGAGGGGACAGATTGATTTGAACCAGTTCTTATACATACATACACCCCTTTCACCCACTCTCACCCCAATTCTTTCACATGCCCCTCTTCAACTCAGTAGCCAGAAAAAACTCTTCTTAGGTAGAAAAATACTGATGAGGCATTCACCTCTCCTTGCCCCCCCCCCCCTGTTCAAGTTACCCTATTGTCTTACGTACATAAACCACCCAAAATTTTCCTATTAATGGTATCACATTAATGTATCACACAGTTCAGATCCTATCATATCTACTTAAATCCTCACTTCCAAACTTCACCCACATCCATATCACAGCTGTATGTTTCCTGTGCTTCATTTCAAAAGTTCTCTTGGCAATGCAAATGATGTGAAAAAACACGATCTTCCTGGATATGACACCACCTAATTTGGTACTAAGGCATTAATGTTTCAGTAGACCCCGCCTACTCTGTCTTCTAGCGTCGGAAGAACAATTCTTCTGCAGTGAAGTACAGAGAACACAGTCTCTTGACAGGTTGGTGCTGAATCACACGGCGTCACAACTCAGATGACCGCGATCCTGATATTCAATCAAGTTTTTTTAAGGGTGTTATTTAAGCTAATATAATACACTGTCAGTAACAGACGAATAAATTAGTATGGATTACTTGTTGGAACATTACTGACAATGGACAACCGAAGTACTTGGAGAAAAACGTCTACCCATCATTTTGTGCACCACACATCCCACATGGACTGGCCTGGGATCGAACCTGGGCCTCTGTGGCGAGAAGCCATGGTATGGCCTGAGAGGACATACTCAATAATTGATGTTCTAATAAGACAAAAGTGAAGGTTGTGCTCTGATGCTTGTCCATTATATTTTACACCCATGAATTATGTAGCAATGTCAGTACACCAGTCAATATGGCCTTGCACAGTAGAGCAAATTGGAATAGACATGGGTCAAGATAAACCATTTGTGGACTGAGTTCTATACTAGTTATCTCCATAAGTCAAATCAAACAACATGATATGTAGCCCTCAGTGAAGACAACTTTTCAGTCACATTATGATTTACAGCAAAATAATTTATTTTTTTGAAGAAACATCTGCTGACTGGCACAGCATCTCTGAGTTACCATAGACTGGTGTCTCTTTCTTTCATGTCATAACACAAAACTTATTTATTAAAGTTTACTTGCCACCTGTGTTTGCATAACTCTCTCCAGGACAGATGAAAACACATGAACTGTTAATGTGAAATGCATTTTAGATATCTGACGTATAGCAATAAAGCTAACTTTATGCTTGTCCACCTCTAAAGCAACTCCGCCACCACCGCCACTCTGACTGAGCCTTCCATTCCCAACAACTAACCATTACATTATTCCTCAAATTAAGAAAAAAATCCTGACCTCGTTTTACATTGAGACTTGATTTGTTCATAAAAGCTTGACCAGGTAGTGGACTGGGCTCATTGTCACCTGGTGCTAATGGTCTAACTGCACTGGGTTTACTTTTGGAGTTACTGCAAGGAATAAAGCCAGTGAAACAAAGTGAGTAGTCTGGAACAACTGACAGCCATAATCAGAAAGGCAATATGGCATGAACTGTACTATCATGCTGCCATGCAAAGCACTACATGAGGTGCATGTCCTTAACGTACATCACTGTAACGACTACTACTGATTGCACACTCTTGAATTTTGTTCCACGTTGTTACGTTTAATGCAAATATGTTTCAAATTCTGGAGTTTTTTCATCTGTCCTCTGTTACTCCCCAGGAGGAACAATCACATTAATGAAAACAAGCAGAAGCACTGAGGGCATGGCAGTCTTGCTTGCCAATATCACAATACATAGTGGCTACAATTTCAAAGAAAAAGTAACACTCAAATTAGTAAAGTGAATTTTACTCATATAATTAAAAAAAATTGAGAATGAGATTTTGGATCCCACCCTAAAACTCTACTGTCACATGTGCATAACTGCTGTGGCTAGCATGCATACTGGCAAGTGTTTGGAGTGAATTTCATAATATCTTTGTGTGTTCTCCTTGGGTCTGCAATAGAAAAGAGAGAAGTTCCATCTGTATATATTTTACACAGTGGACTAACTCTAAGTTTCTAGGCCTTGCACTATTATGATGTCCCTAGCTACATATACTGTCTCTCTGTTTGCACTAAATAACTGTATAAGCTACACATGTTGTTTCAATGTAGCACTCACATGAATTGCACCGATTTAAACCACGACCTATAAGATTTATAAAAAATGTAATGACATTATGTTAATAATACTGACAACAGTAATATTAGCACAAAGGTAAAAATTTAATGGAAACATGTTAGAAAAAATGTCAGAAATGTATCAACAAAGCCCAATTTTTAATATGCTTTTGCAAAAAGGATATCAGTTTTGCATAGTATGCTGGTGTTACAAATGTCAACTGATGGGTGTAAAGTACACTTACTATGGTGTAGTTGCAGCTGATGGGCAAATAGACTGCAAAACTAATGCACAATGTACTTTCCCATATAATAAACAATAGGCATTTTGATTATAATAATGTTTTGAATAAATCCATACATCCCAACAAGTCCATAAATCATAGTGCCAAGATCCTCACAATTTACCTGCTGGCTAAGATAAAAGTAATGCTGTGATACCCACACAAACATGTCATGCCACGGTGCTTCAGTTACAAGAGGACCCACATACACGAAGAGGATCAAGCAGATGACACAAAGCACACAGCACTGAACGTATCAATACGCTCTACACACAAAACCACAAGTGCAGAGAACACATAAGATGGTTTGTGTATTATACAGTCCTTCATGGTAACAATTTACATGCAGGTAATGCTGTTCAGGGAAATGACTGAGAAAATCATTTGAGCAGATTTGAGTATTAAGAATGGGTGGGACATTACAGTACCCACCATTCTTTAAAAGACTGAAACCTGTAAAGACCAGAGACAACTGTACGAGTATCAGGAATGTGGCACAGTGTTATTTGGTGGATAGGTACCAATGTTGCAGAACTCCCAAAGGTTGGTATGTATCTAGCCAGCTATGTGGTGTCATAATCCAGAAGATCACAATGTGAATCCTTCAGCACTGTAAAATCCCTCAGGTCTTATAATTATGTGGCTACAGCAAGAATTTATGCAAGAAGTTCATGAAGTGGACAAATAGGAAGAAAATTTTGACCCTCACATTAAGTGATCAACAGCCAACTGAATTTGGGATAGTAATAATGCCAACATAAACCAGAAACAATATACAGTCTACACTGAAGTAACATACACAGAAGTCTAAGCACAATCCCAAAAGTAACATACTGTTTGAACACAATTTAGGTACCCTGCATAAGTTCTCATTGGATGCACACACAGCAAAACTGAAATACACCCTGGAAAACCAATTCTAAACTATATGCTGTATTGTAAAACGTACGATGTAAGAGGCATGGCAGTCGAGTCAGTAGTATCTGGAGGACTGGGGTTTAATGCCCAGTGGATATCTCAGTCAGTAAGGTGCCCAAACTTAGTCCCAGCTGAATGAAGCAACACTTACGAAAGCTGTCTGCTAGATAACAGAATTCCTACATCATAACCTAACAATCAAATTCAGGAAGGACTGAAAACCACAGCTACAACTTACCTTGCCACTGGCTTGGTAAACTCATGTGGCCAATAGGGGAGTGCAGGTCTGTGGTGCAAGGCCTAAACTGATTCATCATTCCCTGCAAACATCATACGATGGCAATGTGACAAAGACCCATCACAGCACACGTCATTAACAATGTCCGACTTCGTTGTTACTTCAGCGTGTTTCGGCCACTGACCATCACCATCAAGGAGATGGCACTCATTTCACAAAACGATATTACATAAAAGTTTCACATTTGTCTACACCTTCAAATTAACAGCACGATGTAAATATTCACTGAAGATTTGAATCTGCTGTCAAAATATCTGTTCCGTAAATGACGTATGTTTCATGTCCCATTTTACACTATACACTTTATATTAGGTTCCTTTTTGTCATCATGTATGTTTGTTGCATTACTTTATAAGATGAAAACTTGATTAATTTGACTTACAACTTTTTAAAACTCTGTACAGTTAATATGACAACCACCTTTCAGTGTCCCTTTATTTTGTATCATGTGCCACAGACGTGTGGTGTACTGTGACAGACGTGTGTTGGTCAGTAAGAGTCCTGTTTATTTTGTCTACAATTGCTTTGGGAAACCACACCACATAACGCCAGTTGGGCTGAGGCTCAGAATGTCATCTTCCACAGATCATAGCTTCAGCTTCCAAAAGGCATAAAATATCCTGCAACATTCTTGACAAAATATTTTCCAGTTTGGCAAATATTGGTACTTAATGACAGCCGAACATTATGAATGCAGTAGAAAGGTACAAGAGTACTAAGAGAACTGGAAAATGATTTGGAAAAAGTGGAAAGAGACCTCCTTTGAAAACTTGTGTTTTGTTACTGAGTGAGAAAATTAGTAAAATGATAATGCAGACTAAGACTGTACTGGAATTCACAGGAACAGAGAGTGAATACCCTACAAAGGGTGTTAATACTATTACTAGTAGTAGTGGTGGTGGTGGTGGTGGTGGTGGTGGTGGTGGTGGTGGTGGTGGTGGTGGTGGTNNNNGTGGTGGTGGTGGTGGTGGTGGTGGTGGTGGTGGTGGTGGTGGTGGTGGTGGTAGTAGTAGTAGTAGTAGTAGTAGTAGTAGTAAGTTGTAATAGCAATTTGAATTTTTCAGTCCCAATATTGTGACTACAAATGCTGTCACCTGTGTTACATACTATAGTGCTCTCTGTCTACACTGTTCAGTATTCCCAAATCAAATGTCTGTGTCATGAAGTTGATTATACATAGAGGTGTAAGTCAATAGGACTCTGCGACAATACACAGACTTCATAGATATATAATTTGGCTAACAATCACAGCCCAATCATGTTACGTTACCTAAACACCATACAATGCCAACAGACACACATCAAAATTTATGTCGTCCATTTACCTGATTATACCCCTTCTGCTGAAGAAAGCTAACAGAATCACAGCACATTTCCACACTGCCACTACCCAGTGAGTACTTACCAGGTCACACAAGTTCAGAATTCAAGACAAAGATATGTTTCAGAAAAACTCAAAAGGTTCATGCACTCAATAGCAGACATGGGCACAATCTCCACACACCAGCAGCTGCAAATTTTAATGTCCCATAGAAAGGGAGTATACTCTGCAGGAATAACACTGTGAAAGAACCTTTCACACAAAATTAAATTTCTGTCCACAGAATAAGATAAGATAGAATAAATTCCTTTTAAACTCACATCACATACTGTGACTGATGTAGGCTTAGCTACTCCTAAATGTGATACAAAATTGCTATTAAATTGTAAACAGTGTAACTAATTATGCGATTTGGCTTATTATAATGTTTCTTGTTTGCTGAGAACTGCTCTGTTAACTATTGCACTTCTTTGTATTTTCTAGAATGTGATATATTGTAAGAATGTAACGTATTGTACTCTAACTTGTTCAACACACTACCTTCTAAGCTCGACAGAAGCTATTTACCAATCTGAAAGGAAAGCAGTGAATACTGTAGTTAACTTGCAATGCTTCACTGAACTTCTCTTTATCCCTACCTTCATCAAATTTTGTTTCAATACATTCTTGTTGAACACCTGTAGTCCACAGACCACACTTTGAGAAATTTCGGTTTCCCAACTTTTCATGCCCTACCCACTACAAGACCTATATAACAGCTCCCACACAACCCCCAAGTTCATCACCCTGAAGAGGGAAATTATAATGTTTGTCGAAGCGTCTGGACATTTTTAATCCTGTACGAGTTCTAACCCGAAGGCCGACTACCGTTGTGAAGAAGTGTTGCACATAACCTCTCCTTCACTCCAAATACGAGTATTTGGCATGCCACAAGAATTTGGGTGCCATGTAAAACGTGCAAGTCTCCAGTCGGCTGAAGTTTCTGTCTGTATCACACAACAAATACAACAACAATAATCATAACTTACATATTTTAAAGCACATAAGCGGAACTTCGAATTCTTAGCCAAGCGACCTACATATGCATCGGCATGCCGATGTTCGATAATGGAACGTCTTACATTTTATACATAACTACTTTTGAAAAGATTAAGCACTTACGCGCACATCCTTGATGTGGACAGCACCTGACTTCCCCACGTTCTACCACACATTCACACGCTTATTCAGTTCCAACGTGGACCTTATGTAACGTCATTTCTTCACTTCGTCATTTATTCTCTTTCGTATACAGCGTACGAGGTATTATCAAAATCCTGTGGCATTTTTCAGTAAGAAACACATTATTTGCTCCTTAATGCAATCTACAGCAGTTTCCTGTCACAGGAACACGTAAATTAACAGTAATTATTTCTGATTCCGTTGGTGACTGCAATCAAATGCACATTGCTACCGTCCAAACTGCCCGCCATTGTGATTGACCCCAGGGCGGCAAAATCTCTTTGACGTCATTCATGATAACTCTGTAAAGGTTCGTTGGGCTCATTTTATAAAGCTTAATGCCGATCTTACGCTACAAGAGTTAGTACCGCGAAATGAAGACGCTTTCATACGAATAGGAGTTATTTTCTTTTACGTTGACTTTCATTTGATTAGTACGAGAGAAGTGGGATTTTTACGACCCCAGGGTTATTCGAATATCCTTATGGTCACATTAATTTTTGTCATGCCAACGGAAATTTACACAAAATCAGAATTGCGTATTTGCAAATTAACCTTTTAAAGCCTAGCGGTAACTTTACGTACCACCAGGTTTAACATTAAAACATTCTACGTGGTGCCCACATTGCGTTTATGTGTTTTGTACGGATCTCAGAACAAACAGCAACTTTTGCCGTATAAAACATTAAGAGATTGGTTTTTATAACCGAAGTGGGGAGTGTTTACAGCGCGGTACGCACTGAGTCCTTATATAAAACAGATACGCTTCGTCTTTCAAGGGTTAATAATCTGATGACCTTTAACACAATTCCCAATTTAAACATTCAGATTAACTTCAACATTTTTTACGCTTTCGCGAAACAGTTCCAAAAAACAACTATTAGCTAAGTCATGTCTGTCCACACACACAGAACTCGACCCCCGCTGGACGGATTGTCGTAAAATTTTTACATTGGGGACTTTTACCAGACTCTGCCAAGAAAGTTCTAGTTTGTCAAAATCTAACAATAACAACAGGCACCCTACATATATTTACATGGCGTTTTATAACGGAGACAGTTCTTTGTGAGGTATGAGGATAAAAAAAGAAATTATAATCCAGGTTCAATCCACTGGACCTTCCTGATCCCTGCCCACCTTGACACGTGTTTACAACCAATTTCTGATCTGACAGCATCCATATGATGCATACCGTTACATCCAATGACAGGGTGATGATAAGAATAAAGGCTGACAAATGATGACTACAGCTTTGACATGGGCTCCAAACTACAGCATCATGGACTTGGACTTTATTGAGACGCTAACAGTTTCCCACTTGGTCAAGAAATTCCCCACCTTTTATGTATCCATAGGGTTGAGATCTGCACTCTTTCTGGATTTAAGCAGTGTAGAATGGTAGTCTCTTACGATGTTTCAGGACAACCTACTGGTGCCATCTTGCAGGGTCAAGCAGTCCTAGACAGTTAATGATATAAATGTAACAATCAAACATGATTCACTCTAAATCTCTGGCCAAGATGGGGAGAAAACCTATGAGAATAATGACACAGCAGTTATCACTGGAATACTATTGGAGAAGGAGATGATGTGAAGTTCCTTATGCATATGCCTGTCAAGTCCTTTCACCCTTACATCCAGGTACTGCCATCAGCACCCTTCTCAAACATATCACGCTGCATTTACACACACACACATATAAAGCAAAGACAGTCATGAATCATGGAAATGATGTCAAAGCACCTATGGCATACTACAAGCATCATCCTAGCATCTGCCTGTAATATATAATGGAAACTGTGGAACACCTCCCTTAAGTTACCCGAGTCTTGTTATGCACGACACAAGTTACAGTTCAGCCAATGCATTTCAAAGCACAGAGACAATTAAGAGCCAATGCATTATGAAGCCACACAGCAGAGTGGCACTACAGCCCCTCACATCACTAGCCTTCAGCAACGGATACAGATTATGTGGGGCACCTTCGCAGCCTAGCAGCTTCAGCATCAAGGACTGAACCCACGGTACCAAATGGATATGAGGCTTCAGGACCAATCCGGACGTGAACTAGGAATTAATTAATTAATTAATTACACATCTAAATCACCCACTACTCTCATACAACACTAGGATTTATTTACTCAATAGTTTACATGGCTTGCACCTGCTTATGAAGACCAGTTCCTTTACATGAACCAGCAATGTGAGATACAGTCACACAGTAGTGTGTCCCCACAAGCACAATACACTACACACAGAAATTCAAAACCTGCATAATACTGTCATTAACACAGCATCTTGTGATACCTTATGCTGCCACACACTGATATACCCACAGCTTCTGCATACAACAAAACATTGGTTGATTATTCCTGCAAGCCATGACCGAAAATACACAAGCATGAATTACATTACACCACTGCTAATGAAGACTTTAAATTCCAAATGAATTCAAGAGCTAAAACTGGAATAAATTTACACAATATTCTTTTACACATGCATACTTCCACATATCAGAGATCACGTTTGAATTTTGTGTAATTCTTCACTTTTAACACTTATTTGTGAGACTTGGCAGGAACAAGCTGCAGAGATGCACACAGTTTTATGAGCATCATATAAACTAAATTAATTGGTAACCCACATGATGATGATGATGATGACGACGAAGAAGAATAAGAATAAGATTATGATTATGATGATGATGATGATGGAGGAGGAGGAGGAGGAGGAGGAGGAGGAGGAGGAGGAGAAGAAGAAGAAGAAGTTGATTGAAACACATGTCATATCAGTAACACATGTGCAGTAAAATGCCGGTTTATAAATACAACTGTTCTAAATACATGTTGAGAAACCGTACTTCAACCCAGAAGTACAATTAACTGAAATGCAAAAACCAAATCAGTTCTGTGGACAAAACAAAACTGGTGAAAGTATTACTGAAGACTGTCAATTTATGCCTTGGTTAACTGGAAGCAGCACCACGGTAACACTGACAACCCAACAACATGACAATGCCAAAACTGACACCTTGATGGCACCACTAGTGCACAGGCTTGTTTGCTCACACACTGCCACAATGTTACAACAACAGGTAGTGGTGTGAAACGTTATGCTACAAAGCGAAGTGCAAATGCTAACAAGTAAGAATAAATACAATTCTTTCGGGTCTATCTACCAAACTATTAACAAGTGTAAAATTAAAACTGCCATCATGCTTAATCAAGAACCAGGCCATTAGAGGGTCCAAGCAAACCAGCACAGATCGCACTCTAAACAACCTACATTCACACGTAAAAAACGCCCCCGGAAATTTGGTTTATACATTTAGGCAACACGGACATTTACAGCATCTTTACGACATGCTGTATAATCCTGTTTTATTTTCCACAAAATGCTATTTATTTAATAACTTTACCTTTTTTGTGTTCAAATACTACATTTTTCACAAAGCGTGTGCTGAAATTTAATTACCAACTTGGTTGTTATACGTCAAAACTGAATGGAACGTATCAGTTTCTGGTCTATGTTGATTATGTTAACTGACTGGGCAAAAATATAAATAATACAAAGAAAAACAGAGAAACTTTATTAGTCACTAGTAATCTGGTTGGACTAGAAGTAAAAGCCAAGAAAAGCACACGAAAAGAATGCAGCGCACAATCACAAGATCAGCATAGCTAACACATCACTGAAAATGAGGCAACATTCAAATATTTGGAAAAGCTATGAAGATTTATGGAGCAATGTAGTTACAGGTTCAGGCAGTCTTAACCCTGACAGTAGATGTGGAAGCGGAGAACAGGTCAGCTTCTCCCACCACACACCTTTACCCTGATACCCACCGCACAATAGTCTGGGTGGGCCACAGAGTTTGTACGGATGCAGAAGAGAGAAAACACCTGCCCCTGCAGGGAATCAAATCTTGATCCTCAGCCATTCATCCCATTGCCTAGTCACTATTCCAACCGAAATACCTCTCCTCCATGAAATGTGCCCAATGCAGTATTAATAAAAATTGCCTTGCCCTTGCCCCTCCTGTCCCAAAAATGTTCACAGAATCATGTAGTGTGTGTTCCCCTACCCCCCAACAAAATCCTGTAACGAGTTTTTAAAACGAGGAAAAATAGTCGATAAATTCAGTAATGTGGTCAACTGAATGCCACATTTTGAAAACCCATCATGCCAATAACATAAAGGCTGTGGTCAATATTTCAGTCTAGGGAGCTTCAACGTGGTATTATTAAATTTTGTTTCAAAATGCACAAATTTTATTACAATAACAAGAAAGCGCACAGCCGTTGATACAGAAGAACTGATTCATTACCCAACTTCATGATGAATATTACAAAATTCATTGGGACAAGAGAGTTAAACACCGAATGAACACCTGTACAGCACAAAAAGTATTTCTGAATCCTCACCATTACAACATAAAGGCATATGTAGCTGAACAAACAAACTGGATACAACGAGTCAGAATCATGTTGCTTCACAGGGTTGTCCACTTTACAAAGTATTTTCTAATCATAAATGCAGTTTGTTAATACACAGTGCCAATATAGAAACTGAACCTCAAAACATCTTACAGCAAACCTGAAACATAAAGACATACAAACACTGGACACTAACTGACAAAACACATTAGTGGCTGATGTTTCTCTGCCAACAGTCAAAGTAAACAACATACAGTTTCTGATGCCTGATAACAAATTGTGTCTTATTATTTCCTTTGAAACGAAGTACAATTAACATTATAAATTATATTATCACATGACCTCTTTAATTTCGTTCAAACAAGACAAAATGTACAACAAAGACAAGTTTAAATACAGTGGAATCAGCAACATTTATATATATTTTATCCAACAAACAGATTGCTGTTCACTTAATCATGCTCAACCCTTCCAGTCCAGCTTTCTGATCTGATACACTGACAATGGAGAGTAAGGCATTACCAGCTAGCAGACAATAATGCATTTAACAAACACATAATTCCACCTGTACAGACAAATACAATGCAGTAATGACAGTATTTACATAATGACCATTGACTACAACATGATGTTTTATATATCTATATATATGTTTGTGTATGTACATATACATGGTAACAGCATTCCTACCTTCAACGCACACTAATTATGCTGATAGTCTTCACCCTTATCAGATCTATGATTATTCTGTGTCATGTAGGTACAGCAGTACACCTGCCTTTCTGAGTCAATTCCAGCTCACTGCAGAAGACTCACTGTGTCACTTTCTCCTCAAGACATTACAGCAGTGGTACGACGTTAAGCACTGCAGTAAAAACATGTCATCTATGCGACATGAATGAACTGAGCGCCCTTCTTCAGAATCACATACCAGAATTGATCAGAAAGTTTTCTTTGGGTTACAGTTTCACATACATGGATGGTTTTGCTCCACAACCAAGCACATAAAGAATAAAAATAAATACATATTCGTAACAACTACACTATAAACACAGAAATTGACAAAATTGAAAACAATCGTTCATGAAACTTCAATTTGAAGATAAATTAATGGTCTTCTAAGATACCAGTATGCAAGGACTGTAGAATGCAATTAATTAATTAAATACACAGCATCTTGTTTGTCGGTAGCCTGGGCATGTCAGCTGTCACAGATGTCCTGGCAATAAATGATCTCTATGTGATAAAGCTTCCATGCTTGGGAAGTGACAAAAGGTATGATCTGCAGCTTCATTATGTAGAACCAACAAGTGCAGAAGTTCAATCAGGTGGCGAAGGTAAATCCACCTGTCTCAACTGCAACAGTGTTATGTGCAAACACAAACCTCTTCATACAAAATGAAATTTCCATCAAGAAGCTCGAATAACAAATAACAGAAGACAGTTAAAACAGATGTGCAAAGAAATAAAACAAGAGGATACGCAAAAGTATCTGCAGATGACATACATCAGATCATTACATGTGTACTGTCAGGTGAATACATTCCCTGAAATTCAAAATTTATGCCATTTTCAAATGATCACAGCCCTGCCTTCACTCTGGTCACTCAACTCAGGTCATCCTCCATTTACTGTTTTACACGGCTGTCATCCACAGATACTGTAAATGATGATGTCACTGCACAAACTTCCTGATCAATCTTGTACTGCTGATCACCATTTCCAGAAAGTCACACGGCCAAGTATACTACAAATATAAAATTACTCACCTCTTTTCTCAGCAAATTAGAATGCTACATGCTTATAATAAACTCCACTAAACAAACAACATAACAGTACAACTACAAATAGCCCAGTGATTGGTCCACTACACAGATACTTCTGTCATTTGCCAATCATGTCTATTCTTCAGGGCCTTGGGCAGCAGAATCCAAGATTGCTTCAAATGAAAATGGCTGAAAATTATAGCCCATACCTTGGTAGAATTTACTCTGAAACTCCACCCTAGAAAAGAGAACAAAAATGTTACCAATATGCTTAACAGTGAGAGACCTGACATTCTCAGGTTCTGTGATGTGATGCCCTGCTGTGTGGGTGTCAAGTACCAAACCACATGGTAACACACCACAGGGTACAGTAACCTTGGTACTCATCATTGGCAAACCCTCAATTAACTACTGCATAGGCACTTCCTTTTCTGATACACTGTATATTCTTTAAGGGTATAATTAATCAAGGAAACTTTCAAAACAATAACTCCCTTAGTCATTCATTTTGCTCACACTGTATTTAACAGAAACAAACACAATGTTCTAGCAACGCATAACATTTTACATTGCAATTGCAATGCAGTAAAGTTTTATAACACAGTCATCTAAGTTATGACAATGTGTATTTGGAGATGCGGTGCCAACACTTTGGAATACTAACTCCACCCTCAAGGCAGCACAGTACATGCTACCATGGCCAACAGACAGCACTATAGAAGTTTCAGGAAGATTCTATATTACATACATATTTTTAAATATCTTGCTCTCTATCACAAAGCTAGCAGAAACTCTAAATTAAAAATTCCACAACTAGTTATCACTTCTGTGCACTTTATTGGTGCACATCACCATATGCTAAATGCTTAGGACACAACATTCTGTACTCATTATACTTGTATCTGTTGGTTGGTTAAATGGCTGGTTGATTGCTTTTGCTTGCCTGCTTGCTTGGTTTCTGGTGCTTCCAGGTTCAAGCCATTGGACCTTCCTGATCCCTAGACAAGGGTTTAAAACCCATTTACGATCTGACAGCACCCACATGATTCATACCGCTACAGCCAACAAGGTGACAAGAAGGGCTGGCTGGCACGTAATGACTACAACTTTGACATGGGCTCCCAACCACAGCAGGAGGGCTTTGCATTCACTGAGAAGATAACAGTTGCTCACTTGGTCAAGAAATTCCCCACGTTTTATGTAACCCTAAGGGTCATTACCGCATGTGTTACTGCCCACCACTCTTCAACATTCTGAGCCAAATAAATTCAGTCTGCACCCTCCAGTCCCACTTCTTTATGATCCATTTTAATACTGGGAGTCTGGATAGCCCAGTCAGGATAGTGACTAGCCTATGGGCTGGATGATCTGGGGTTCAACGCCTGGCAGTGGCACAAGATTTCTCCCTGCTTCAGAATGTCCAGATCAGGACTGGGGCCCACCCAGCCTCCTATTCAAAAGGTAGCAAGGGTTCTCCCCCTCAGACATAAAGCAAGTTGGGAGTTAACCACACACCTCCATGTGGTGCCCAGGTTAAGAATGAGTGCAGCCACACCTCTACTCCCTCCCCATGCCTTCATAGCATGGACAGGGACAACTTCATATTTTAACAGTACACCTCATTATGCCTCCCAAGAGATCTCCATCTTTCAGGTTTTCCAATCAACCAACCCATACATGTCCATTTCATAATTCTAGGAATATCTGTCAAGTAGGAATCATGCAGCTTCCATCCTCCTACACCCTCAGTCCATGTTCTTCCCTTACTGTTATGAACCCCCACAACTATGCAATAACGGCAGTTCCTATACTTCCACTTCTATCTGTATTCAGCCTGATAACATACCAATGCAGTCGCAGACAATGCAGAAAAGCAGACAGCCCCTCCATAAGAACCAAGATGGCAACAGTAAGCGTTGCCCACACAGCAAACACAATCCACAGAGCAATGCCTCCGGCCCAGCCTTCAAACATCAGCCCGTTACGCAGTACCATGTTCCACAACACCTCGGACAACTCTGCAACAACACGCACACACACACACTGCAATGCTGACCACAATTTAACATCATGCTTGGGTGATCAACATCCCTGTTTCACATTTGAGAGGTCACTGGCCTGGGGACCTGCTGTAATAAATGAATTTCTGACTCCAGGCAGATATCAGAACAGTACCTATATTCTTAAACAGGCTTGTAACCTGGCACTGAATAAATCAGCGACAAATGTCTGCTGCCAGGACATACCAGCTTGCTTCACATCAGCATCTGTTGCAAATCCCTTCCCCTGCATACTTCTTCAGGAGGTCCAAAGCAATATAAATCACCGAGTATAAGATCAGGATTGTTGGGACGGTGGTCCGTGACCTACCAGCCATAGCACAACATGTCACAAGCCCAGTTGGCAGCATGGGGCCCAGTGATTTCCACCTCTTGGAACTGTTTGTATTTTACTAAAGATAAAACTTCATGTTTCATGCTTCTTGAGGTTATTTTGTACTTTTTATTACTGGTATTTCATAAGTTCTTTGATCCAAATGAGTGGGGTTTTACTACGAAAATGGAGTCCAATATTCATGCTTCCACTGCTTGTGACAGTTGTAACGGTACCCACTAACCATGAACATGGGCACTACTGTATGTGAATTTTTACAAACTAATCCTGGCAGTAACTGACACTTAGTAGGAGATTCAGTACCTCATAATGGGTACCATTACTTACGGGCATGTGCAAGTGACAAGGCCCACAATCGCAGGTATGACGCTGTGTGTGACACAGAGCCAAGCACATATTCGATCGTGTGGATACCCTGGTGGATTATGATCTCTCCCATCTCCTCTTCCTCTTCTTCTTTGTGCGGTGGCAGTGGGGGAGGAACCTGCCCTTGACCCTCTGCATCTCCACTCTCAGACCCAAGTGCATGGTTGTGATGGTTGCTGTTTAACTTAAAACAAAGAAAATCTTAACCCTAATGAAACTGTCTTGTACTTCACAGTCTGGTCTTCTGGACTGTTACACCATGCAGCCTGGCAGGTAATTACCAACATTTTGAAAAAACACACTGCCTCCGCCTTCAGAGCAGAAATAAATCAAACTGTGGAAGTTACTAACTATAAAAATGTGATGTCAGGTCACGGAGAACAGGAGTGACAAATCTGAACAACAGACAGGGGCTTTCTGCTGCCTGTGGGTCTGACACTGACTCTTTGTTACTCTCCCTTTGTCCTGCCCTGTTGTTGATATTAGCCCATCCAGGTATCACCTCTTGTTACCAATCCCTGGCTTTCAATGTCCACTCCTATCTTCTGTGACCTGCTTGATTGTTCCCCAGCTTGTATATAACTGGAAACTATCCCAGCTTGGTTCATCTCTATCCTGATCACAGGGGTATGTTCCTCCATAATGCAGGCACCCACCTACTTGAATATACACTCCTATCACAGCAGACTGCAATGCAAATTTTTACAACCAAGAAACACCTCAAATCTTGTACATTTCAGGTTTCCAAACCTCTTAAGTTACTGAATACAGCTCTTGCTAATGCACCAGCCGACTGTGTGCCTCCCTAAACTTTCAACTCAGGATGTAAACAGATACAGTTTCTGGAAGACAGTGTTCTGTTATAGACATGCGACAGTTCTGTTATAGACATGCGACAGTTCTGTTAGAGACATATGACAATAAAGTTCAGAAAGCTACTAATGTACCATCATCAGCCCATTTCATATTTCATGATTAATATACATATCTTAGTGCAGCATACTGGCAACATTTAAGAAGTTGGTAAATCTGTAAGTGTTTAACAGTGCCAAGTCAATATCAGATAAGTGGAGGACACACTCACAGTACTAAGCTGTCAGTTCCCAACATTAATAAACTGTCTCACTGTAACTATGAATGCCCTTAATGTTTCAATCACAATTCAGAAACAGAATACAGTAGAGTCTCAATGTCTGTAATCAAATGGGACCAATAAAACCATCACAAAAATCAGAATCACAAAAATTGAATCCATTTTCTATGTAAGATACCTACTTCATTCAAAAAAAAAAAATACAAGCAATAAAAACATGTAATAACCTCAGAAATGATAAAGAGAATGAAGGCTTCTTTTTAATCAAATACGAACAATTTCTGGCAGCATAAAATACATTAAATGACTGAAGGACAGTCACATTCCATACAGCATGAAAGGAATCAACCTCAATTAAAACAAGACAGAGGGTGATGGAGCTAAGAGTGATCTGCACACTAGCAGGACAGTGAGAAAGTCAACTCACCAGCCATGCAGTCTCATTCCATTTTGCTGGAAAATCACGAAAGGCCGAAAGAATGGTACCAAATGCATGACCACATAAGGTAAAAATCCCAAATATGAAGGTTCAGTCGCATCGAGGCCCTACTGTATCTCATTTTATTCATGCTACAACTTACTGGAAGATGAATTTTGCGTTTATTTCTCATAATAAGTATTGGTTTGGCGAGAAGCATCCATGGTATACAGATAAGGGATATCACCACAAGCAGCCTCTGGAACCCTGCCTGGAAACAGAAATACAGTGTCCAGTAACTGAACTGTGACCACAAGACGTGAGACAGGATATGCAGTACGAATCAACAACTGAGAGTTGTCACAGGTTACATACTCAGGAAGCACAACATACTCAAAAATGCATGTGGAAACAGTCAACAGAATTAAATTACTCATAAACTGCACTCTATGTCATCTCCTTTAGTCTAAACCCCACTCCTACCAGCTACAAACTAAACTGTACAAAAATAAAAAGAAGAAAAGGACACCCTGATACAGCATAATATCAAATTCGTGCCACTTATTATTCCTACTAGTTAAACACTAGATGATGTCGCTGAATTTAAACAACAAAGACATAACACAGAGCACACAATCATACTTTGTCCATAATGCATAAATATGATGGTAGGTTCTGAAGACAGCACCAGCAGTTCAGGTAGCTTCAACACAAAACAAACTGGGACTCCATTACCAAAGGCATTGCCTATGGCAAATAACATATGCTCTAAGGCTGAATGGTTCTGACTCAGCACGGGACTGGGAAGGAGCTGGATTCTACATCTTAAAATGAAGCTCACTCTTCCCTTTGTACAAACTATATTACACTACATACAGCAAATCATGACTGCAGTATTCTAACAATGTGCCCTCTTCATAACCCATCTGACTTGTGCTAGCTGCTGTCTCAAAACGCAGCAATCTTTAACGTCCACATTGCATGTACCTGCCATTTTCTACTACTGCCAACATCAGTTCTGAGGTTCAATTAGAATTAACTTCCCCTTGTATAACCATTCAATCTCTCACCTGTCCACCATACATGTATTGATCACACTGTAATGGAGCAGTGTTTTCTTTGAACAGCACCATGTTAATGAATGTGATCAGGATTGATGGAGCACAATAAGGACCTGTCTTTTCATCTGAAAAAGAACAATCTGGATGAGTATCTTCACATAATTCAACAAATGCACCTCCAGAATTCAATAACGTCACATCCTAACCCTCATCATGCCACATAAATTCACCCAAATGCCTTTATTTGTGAATATTCAAGTCTCGTGGGATGTGATGCTGTGCTGTTGCGTGAGCAGTGTGCGATGTGTCAAGTGATCATACAGCCCTCATCTTGGAGTGCTTGAGCCTGCAGATGAAGACATTACAGCCCTCTGAAGTGTCACAAACTGCTCGCCCAACAACATAGCAGCACATAACAAAGGCTAGAATCTTTAGCACACTGCTGTGAGAATGTCATATCTTGCATCCTTCAGTTCTGTTCACTTCTTCACAAAAAAATTAGCAACATAAATCAACACAACGAACTGCTAAATATATTGCACATGACACAGAGGGGCAGGAAGGTGCTTGTGGAATATTTCAGTATGTCAGAAATAACATGCAAAGAATCCCAAGTGCAGAACATGGTGTATACAACAAGCAACACACTAAGAGTTATCCTACAGTTCTTTGCATGAATACTACAACACAATCACAACAGTACAGCCTACAGATACTGAATCTTCTCTTCATTATATATGAATGTTTGAAGTTCCTCTCACGTTATTCACTTTACTTGTTTACAGTTTATTTCATTATGCTTTCAATAACTTGAATTAGACAGCAGTAAATGATACAATGATCAGTGAACAATGAATTGTAAAGGTTATGGCAGGAAGCAAACTGACTTAATTGTAGGTAATATCCCAGGAATTGGCTGGAGGGGAGGGGAGGTGGGGGAACCTGTCAGAAGCCAGTCTCCAGGCCAAAATTTGAATCATGGTGCCCTTATGGGCACATGAAGAACAGTGCTACTCACATGAGAGAAACATTTCTTTAGTCTATGTAAAATGCATCTTACAGAAATGTACAGTGTAAATCAAGAAGAGGGCGCTTAAGTCCAAAGCTGACTCTCAAAAGACAAAGCAGCTACGTATTTGGGCTCTCTATTGAAGCTATTAAAAACATCAGAAGATAGAAGAAATATCTGGTTAATGACAGTGCCTTGTGATATATGAAAAAACCTCAGTTCGTAACATTGTTTATATTAAATTTTACATATGCAACACTAAATATGTACATTACAGTGGACTTGGTTGTTCTGTGCTTTTCTTCTTTCTAAAAGCATTTTAAGTCAAGTGAAATAAAAATGTTTAAATACCTTCATTAGCCTTGATGCATATTTAATATCTTTTTTATATTTTGTTGTTCAGCCTATATGTAAGACACTGACCTGTCTATAACAATACTAGCTTTTATCTTTATACACACATATTACGCCAGCTTACATGGCAATTAACAGTTCTGATCCACACAATAATATTACCAATAGCACTTTATACTGTCACTTCACTTCCTCTAGAAATTCCAGACAAACAACTATATGCAACGTATATTACAATACTGCAGTTTAAAAAGTAAAGGAAATAAAAACACATAACCAGAACTGTTACAGTCTACATAATAGATGGGTCCAAATTAAAGACTTGGTGTGAAGATGTGAGCCCAGGACGGCCACCACAAACACAGCCGTCGCTCTGTGCAGTCAGCTGCACATACAACACCTTGTCATCAGCACAACATAAAGTCTCGGTCACTACACCTTCCATACAAGTGCAATATCAAATGTGCCACTCACCGCCAGTGCTTGGGCCGTAACTTGTCCACTTGACGAACATCAGGATCACCATGTACAGGAACAAAAAGCACATGAAGATAATCTGTGGCACGAACTCACAATAAATGTTGATGCGCTTCTGGAAGTATCTGAAAAACATGAAAGATAATAATCAGGATTCTGGTCTCCTGATAAGTGACGCTGTGTGACAGGGCAAGTGGTTCTGATGTTCTGAACAAACATATATCATACCTCTTCTAGGGTATGTCTAAGAAGAAATTCTTGAATGCCATACCCTAAACAATGTTGGCAATGTGTTTCTTCAAAACAACGCAAACCACTCACCTGACAACACAGCATTACATACCATATGATAGGGGTCCTCAATCACACTGCAACAAAAATCTCAAAACTCACAACATAACTCGTAACTCTCTTTATTGCAGTCATAATACTGGTTTCAGCAATGTGGATAGCCATACATTTGAACTGAGTTACACTTGTATGCTGACGATCAAAAATTTACAAGTCATTTCCTTCCACCTGCCACCTACTGGACTGCACATCATTATAACCTGAATAACTGCATTACAAAGTTGCAGGTTATTTGAAGACTGTATCCTGGCATTCACCGCAAGGGCGTACACAAAACACTGATGAACTGCTGAAGGATAGAGAAATGGTTCAACCAACACAAGACCTATGTCCCTCCAAAATAACTAACTATATGCCACTACATCCTTCCTCATAAGCTAACAGTTCTTCAGCTAGGAAACAAATTGTCTGCATGGTAATGACCTTGACAGCTCATTATCATGTTCACAACAGCCTGACCCTATCCACAGCCAGATGAATTTGGTCCACGTTAAGATCCACTTTAATATTACCCTCCCATCTACGCCTAGGGCATCCAAGCAGCCTCTTTCCTTTAGGTTTCACCACCAAAACCTTGTACGCATTTCTCTTCTCCCCCATAAATGCCACATCCACCACCCATCACATAATGTTTGATCTGATCACCTGAATATTTCATCACCAGTACCTCCCAAATACACACTAAAATGGCCACTGCCTCAGCCACCTTGCCCAGCAGTCAAAGAGTAATGTAATACTTCGCACATATCCCAACAGGAATTCAGATCATAAAAACATAACCAGACAGCACAGGAGACTTAAACCATGCTCTCAGGTTTGAAACATTTTCAACCTTCTCTTACTCACATGAAGTTCCACAGACTCAGACAAACCCCAAACAACATTTGGAAAACGCCAATGATGATGGAAATCTTCATCTTGTAGGCATTCAAAAATATGATTTTGTTATCTGCTACCTGCAACAGTAATTCGACAACATGACACGCATGTACTGTACAAAACAACTAAACACAGGACTGCTTTCAAAACTGCTGCCCTCATTTAAATAAGTTTACGTCTTCCATGTCCACATGTCCACCAGTGGAGATTGTGTTAACATGTATGTACTCCTGATGATTCAAGTCACTGGGGATGTAACACTGAGTCACTGGGTGAGTGGTTTCAGATGCCTCAAATGATCACAGTGCTGTTAGGCTAAGAATGGATGGACTGCCTGAAAATGGAAAACAAAGGCACTACAGTCCTCCAAAACACTATGAACCACTCACCCAATGACAAGGCATCACATCCCAGAAGACCTGAATCTTTCTCTGAAACATTGGTAACCACGCATGAGACTACAAAGTGTCACAAAGCAGAAGACCACTATTTTAGAAATGCAAATGCATTATCTTTTAAAGGCCCAATGACAACATACATCATTAACGAAAGTAAGAGTGAGTGCCTCTATGTAAAATAAAGTTATCAAAAGAATGCAAAGGAACTGACTTTTAACCCCAGGCCACTGCAATGTCCTGGCCATTTAAACACTTGATCCATAAAAGGTTAATGTTAACACAAAAATACATTTCATACAAATAAGAAACATCACCTGCCACACCGGATCCACGCCAATAGGATAGGGGTGCTGGTAGTAGTCTTTGGTGCTAGGATTCAACTGCAGATCCTTGTTTGACGTAATTGTTGACATGTTGTAATTGACAGACCAATAGGACCCAAATATATTTAATGACTTTGAAAACACATCATTGTAGATAAAGCCTGTGTACATGGAGTACAAGCCCATCAGCAAAATGACATAGCGGCCCCCAAAGAAAATGTTCCAGATCTGGCAAATGAAAAAAACATACAACTGTTTGTTAACAAAACCCCTGAAACAAAATTGCAAAAAAGTAATGACACAATTTTTGCAAGTGGTGTGACAGTTCAGCAAAAATCAAAACAATTACCTCACTGTCAGATTTCTTGGCTGCAAGAGGCTTCTCACGAAGAACCATCCAAGCAGCAAATGCTGTCATGATCAGCCCGTGTCCAAGATCCCCAAACATCACAGCAAACAGAAATGGGAATGTGATAACTGTGTATGGCGCTGGAAAACAAACACCATACATACGGTCATTATATTATCTAACAGCTACAATATTAAATATGTAAAAGAGTCTGCAAGAAGAACTCAAAGAAAATCATGAAAAACTTTAGTCAGGATAGTTGGACTGGAGGCCAACATTTAACCCTGAGCCTGCCAAACACAGAACACTGTACCGCCCACTTGTGGCACACACTGACCTGGATTCACCTCTCTGTACGTGGCAACACCATATGCATCAATCAGCACCTGGAAACCATACGTGAACTTGTTGGTCCTGTTGTATGTTGGTGGATCCTCAAATGATTCCATTCTGTTCAGAATTGGCGGTACTGAGCTGCCACTGCGTTCCTACACAGCACAACACATCTTCATTACACATCATAACTAACCAACCAAGCAGTTGTTTGTGAGGAGCTAATGACTGCTCACCCACTCACAAATCCCTACATTTTACATAACATGAAGGTTCATCAGTGCTGACAATGGCCCACCAATGGGCTGCTTCCTACACCAAATAAACCCAGTCCACACCTTAACACCACCACAGTCTTTTAAAATCCATTTCAGAATTATCTTTCCATCTATGCTTAGGCATCCCCAGTGGTCACCTTCCTCCATGTTTCCAACAAAAAATTTGTATGCATTTCATCATGTTGCCCATGCCACATGTTCCACCACTGCATTCTCACTGATTTGCTCACCCAAATAATATTTAGTGAGAAGCACATGTCATGGAGCTCCTCATTACACACTTTTATCCTCCCTCCTGTCACTTACTTCCTCTTAGGTCCAAATATTACCCTCAGTATCCTGTTCACCAACACCCTCAGTCAATGTTCTTCCCTTAGGGTGTGAGATCAAGCTGACACCCATAAAAACACCAACAAAACATGTCAGAGTTCATAAAGTGTACAGTTACATCTTGGGGTAATGGTACTGGCGCTGAAAGAATGTAACACACTGCTGGCTGGACTGCGTATGTATGCAGCTGCAGTAATGCGGCACGTGGCCAGTGAAGGTTAAATATTATGCCAGACACACAGACTGTGAACACACAGCTGCACATATTCTCACTCTTGCTACCAGACAGTCTTAAAATCACATGAATTCTTAACTTCACAAGTACATGAATATGAAGCAGGTAAACAGAGAAACACTGTGCAATTTATGTCATAAGTACTGGTTCCTCAGGCAAACACCATAACAGAGTACAGTTTACACCATCTCAGGCAAACACCATAACAGAGTACAGTTTACACCATCTCAGGCAAACACCATAACAGAGTACAGTTTACACCATCTCAGGCAAACACCTTAACAGAGTACAGTTTACACCATACATATTACTCACAGTTCCCCTCCTGAGAGCCAGCTGAATTGTCTCCAAGTCCAGCACTGGCACCCAGCACTCTGCAATCAGACACTTCTGGGTCACATCCAAGTTGAACAGGTTCAGTGTATGATAAATGGCTTTAATCTTGCGCACCTTCACAAACCAGTTCTTGATGTTCTTTGCAGCAGCAACTAGGACTCGATGTCGATGATCCTGAGTTTGACCCAGAACCTGCAAACACAAAGTGTTATGCTAAGCTGATTCACTCAGGAAGGGACAGTTATGACAGGATTATTTCCAGAAAGTCCCCAGCATTAGGTCTGCAAGCCTAAGACTGATGTAATGAGAGTCAACAGCTTCCCTCTGCAATGAGAGAGGAGGAATTGCCAGCATAGGATGCTGCGGTTTACCATATACCAGCTATTATCAAGTGACAAATAGTCTCTTCCCTTTCACTTACACTTCTGCCTGTACATGCCCCACCCATCTCATCTGCCTTGATTTGATCACCCTAATATTATCTCATGAAGAGTACACATCATGAAGTTCCTCACATAATTGTATCCATCCTCCTGTTGCTGTCTCCCTCTTTCAAGACTTGTCGTCATCGTAACAAGCAACAACAAACTTAGAGTGTCAAACACATGACCTTATCCAACACTAATTTCCATCTCACATATATACTTTCACTGACAATGGTTGTTACACACAAGACGCACGGGAAATGTTGCCAAAATAATGCATATTTCTTAATATTTTATGCATACAACTGGTGGTAATTTTCCTCAACATTACTAACAAAACATTGGTCTAGCAGTAAATGCTGGGAAAACTAAGTACATGGTCATGTCTCGAAATCAGAATGCAGGACACAGTAACAACATAAAGATAGATAATAAATCCTTCTGAAAGGGTGGAAGAATTCAAATATTTGGGAGCAACCCTAACGAATCGAAATTCCATTCACAAAGAAATTAAGAGCAGACTGAAGTCGGGGAATGCTTGCTATCATTCAGTGCAAAATCTTTTGTCTTCCAGGTTGCTATCCAAAAACACAAAGATTAGAGTATACAGAACTATAATTTTACCTGTTGTTCTGTATGGATGTGAAACTTGGTCTCTCACACTGAGGGAGGAACAAAGACTGAGGGTGTTCGAGAATAGGGTGCTGAGGAGGATATTTGGGCCTAAGAGGGACGAGGCGACAGGGGAGTGGAGAAGACTACATAATGAGGAACTTAATGACCTGTACTCATCACCAAATATTATTCGGGTAATCAAATCGAGAAGATGAGATGGGCGGGGCATGTAGCAAGTATGGGGGAGAAGACAGGTGCATACAGGATTTTGGTGGGGAGACCTGAGGGAAGGCAACCACTTGGGAGACCCAGGCGTAGATGGGAGGATAACATTAGGACGGATCTTCGGGAAGTGGGATGGGGGGCATGAACTGGATTGAGCTGGCTCAGGACAGGGACAGGTGGCAGGCTCTTGTGAATGCGGTAATGAACCTTCGGGTTCCATAAAATGCGGGGAATTTCTTGACTAGCTGAGAAACTGTTAGCTTCTCAAGAAGGCCTCTTCTCCATGTAGTTAGTTACTTATTACTAACAAAACTGTACACAATAATTAACACATTCGAAACAGGACAGACAGTGTTCTCAGCACCAGACTTACAGTATTCAAATCCTCCAGACGTGTCATGACACCCATGGCCATTTCCCTACGATCAGCCGGTGCTTCCGGACAGGGATACAGTGTAGCTCGGAAACCTTCACAGATTTTCTTCACTCGAGTCTTGAGCTGATCTCCTTGGAAGAAGATGATGAATACAGACTTGAACACATTATCCCCCTGCAAAATACAACACCTGCCAACTCACATGGTCAAACACCTGGCTATAAAACTAATTCAGAATCAATACACTGGAGCCTACAGCCTTTAACTTAAGTAATACTGGGAAAAAATGGTATGAGGAGCCTAAACCGTGACCTGGTACTTGTGCCAGTTTTCCTGACTCAGCAGGTACACATATCCAAAACCTGAGGCTCTCACAGTGGTGCTGCTGAACCTTCAAGTCTACTGCAATGTGACGCTGTGTCACTGGGTGAGTAGTTCCCAACATGTTGAATGATCACAGTCTCTTCATCTTTTGGGTCTAGCACTCCAGTCTTCTTCGACTGCTCAACCCTGAAGATGGAGGTACCATGACCTGCAAAGCATTGGAGACTACTCACCCAATGACAGTGCCACACACCACAAGGCTTGAATTTTTGTGTGCACATATGCAGGAAAGCCATGGAGAGACGGTGCTTGTGGCATCAGTTATCTGAAAGAGAGTGAGCAGCTATCCACTGGCTTCTCCATAACCAGGTCATGAGTCTCATTTATAATAATTTATATTCTTGGATTATTAAATAATCCTCTGTACAACATAACATAGTGGTGCATTCACATAATGTTTAACCTCCTCAGCTATCCTAACAGCCTGATACCATATCAATCAAACAGAGGGATTGTATGGAAATTTAATGTTGCCAGCAACAACAAAACATGCTTAGGTCTTCACCTAAAATGCCCAATATTTTTGCCCAAATTCAAACAAATTTGCATTTTCTCAACAGATTTTCATAAAGACCCCAATATCAAATTTCACGTCAATCTGTCCACTGAAATCGGGGCTCATACATGCAGACAGATGGACTAATGGATGCACATGACAAAGCTAACACATGCTTTATGCAACTACACAAAAATGCCTAAAAACAATATAAATGTGAAAGAAGTACTGCCTCCATATACACCACTAGATGCACAACTGAGAATTCCTGACTTCAGATGGCAGATGTGCAGGTGCACTCACATGCCCATCTAAAGTGCTTTCTGCAGTAGACAGACACCCACTGGCAGAAATATGTGACAGTGGAAAGGAAATACTTTGGAGACAGTTCACAATAAACGCAACATCACACAAACTGGAGTTCACCAACATTCTAACTATACTACACAGACTGAATTGTATGAAAAGTGGAAGATTTATACTCCTTCATTTCATACAACATAAAATACAGATCGGTCTAAGAAACACTACCGCACTGGTAACAGTACTTACATTTGACGGATCTTCAAGAGGAGATTCAATTTCCGCCTGTCGTAAGAACACGTTGCCACGGCAGGCTCGCCACAACATGCGTTCAAACGCTGGAATCCTTTCCCTCAAGATCACACCTGCTACAAACCTACACACCACAAACATGAAGCAACAAATGTCCCACAATGGCAGCACCAGTACTGTACAGCTGGAACAGTCACACGTGCACATGCCAGTCCACAGCAGCAACAGGTGACGGTAATGTCAGCGACAGCTGCAGCAGTTTCTGGGTCATATGCACATACTTAACAGATCTAATATTCAGTGCTCTTTATATACATGGTCATTATTTTATCTGACAACTACTGGTTGCTGCTTTCTGCCAGCTCATTTATTGTACTAACCATTCAACCAACTGCCCACACATAACACAGCAGTGGTAAGAAGAGACAAATGATAGTTGTCAGATAAAATACAACCCCTGCATTATTAATTTCTTATGGAAACAAACCTGTCAACCTCTGTGGGCGAAATTTGTTCTATAAATTATATCACATGTATGAAACAGTGGAATGATAAGTGGTTTATAAGCTGCCTGGGTGTGTTCATTGACTGACATATTGACAACCATACAAAAATTAAATAACTTCAAAAATATATTTTGTCATCAGGATAGAAAAGTGTTTCTTTGAATTACAACTAGACATTCAATATGGATATTATGCACCTTCCAAGATGAATGCTACACAGGCCAGGCCAGACATATAGTCCCGGCTAGTTCTCTTTATCACCCTCTTTCAGATAATACTCATGTCATTATATGAGTAAAATGCATCCATATCAGATGATTCAAGTTCTCTGGGATGTTGAGCTGTGTTGCTGACTGGGCAGATGCTGATGTTTTGAAGGCCCTACGATCCTTCAAAACATCAGGAACCACTCGGCTAACAACACAGCACAACACTACAGGGGACATGGTTCTTCTGTAATGTGTTTGTCTAAACATGTGCTGCAGACCACATTCCGAAGTCACTGCATTATGAAATCTGGTACAGGTTGGGAGGGAATGGTCTTTGAAACTCATAATAAACTTGCTGAATGCAAAGAACACCAACAAGTCATACAATCCTACTAAAGCTTATATATGAACTAGGTAAAAAACTACAAGAAAAACTGAAAATTACAGGACTGTAACATTAAGCCACTACCCAGTTTGCAGGAACTCAACAGAATTTGCACGATTCAAATAGCAAGTACAGAACCACAACAGATGTCACTACACCTCATTCATTCCCTGTAACAGTCCATGCAATGCATTCAAAATATAAGCTGCAATGCTTTCAAACCCAGCAACTATCCACTACGTCCATAATTCAAGTACTGAAAATGATCACATTATTTCCTAGCATATTTTTAACCTGTCTCTAGAATGAATACATCTGCGTACCAAGCAAATAACTCGCGATGGGATGTCAGTGCTTAAGTAACTGTCAAAACGCCAACTGGTCACACCATCTTTCCTCTGGTCTTCCGGTTTCTCTTCTACAGTCATTATTTTATCTGACAGCTGTCAATTACCATTTACTGCTGGCTCATTTATATTAACACAGCCCACTCAGCTGGCTGTTCACATGCATGGTGGAGTAATGGCAGGAAAGTGACAAATGAGTTGTGAGATAAAAATATGGAACTTGCATTTCCGAGTGCAAATAGAATGCCTTCTTGGAAAATCACGGTATCTTCCATCCTTACTACGTCACAGACATTGTACTGTTCCTACAGTATTGACAGTATGGGTCTATTTACATACCATGTACGTTAGGTACGTTCGTCAGCCTGTGGTCAGCACATTTACAAAGACATTTACATGTCAAGCGCAACTTTGGGACTAACAGACAAATAATAAACTTATGACACGACAAAACATTAAAAAACCCTAAACCAGCAAAATTCACACAGAATTTCTTCAAGCTATAGTACCACGTAATGATAGAATAAAATTTTTGTAGAGTAGCTACACTACAGGTTGGACAGCAAGGAAAGAGACTTCAATTTGTGTAGAGTAGCTACACTACAGGTCGGACAGCAAGGAAAGGGACTTCAATTTCTGGCAGTAGACAAGAGATTCCTCTCTTCTCCAAAGCACAGTGACCAAACTGGGCCCCATCCAGCCTGCTATCTGACAGGCACCGGCAGCAAAGTGACCAGACAGTGAGGCTGACCTCTCACCTCTATCTAGAGCCGAGGTCAAAAACTGTTTGAGCAATACCTCCAGTCCCCCCAACATCTTCACAGCAGTGTTTAATGAAGCACAGGGACTTCACCCTTACCTTGCAAACTCTGATGAACCCAGAGCATTTGAAATTTTAAATTTTATTCCATCATAGCAAAGCTCACAATACAAACACAGCTCTGTGAAAGCATCAGCTCTTGCATGCAGTACAAACATGTTTCAATCTTCTTCTTATTTTAACTCAAATTTCATATCCCCTTAATTTCATTCTGTAAACCTTTTAACTCCAATGAATCCAAGCATGTATTTAAATACATATGCACAGAAGTTCTTTTAAATTCTGGCTAATGTTCTCCTCTGAGTAATGCTGATTAAAGGTGACAAATATATTTTCAATTCTCCAGCTTCAGGTGCAGAATCATGGTAATCAGTTGTGCTTGGTTTAGAGCAGAAATTTATCATTGACAAAATTCAGTTCCCAGCTCAGAAAGCATGCCATCACTTAGGGAAATATCGCCATTTATTGTGAGAAGTTCACAGAACCCATAAAGTGTGTGCACATACCACGGAGCTGCTTAAATGTTAAAGCAGGTGGCACATACAGTTAATCGTTGTGCTTCAAAAAGCCAAATATTCTGTTAGTGTAAAGTGTTACATTCACTTAACACTAATAACAGCAGACAGAACAATTAAATTTTATCACAAGATGGTATTAAAAGTCAACAACACAATATTAAAGAGCGAAAATATTGAATACTTCTTTGTTTACTCACCACAACAAATTACTGCTCTAAATTATGTGGCACAGATCTGTAAGGTGAGGAGTGACTTAATCCAAAGTCAACCTTGTGATATTAAACTGCTTTACTTGTAAGTAATAATTGAGCAGTAATATTATAAGTGTAAGGAGACCTGACCAACCAGTCATTATGTGACACAACTGACACTCGATACCACAACAGACTGCTATAGTTACAAGGAAACAACACATGAGTAACACCAGAACATCTTCCAGTCAACACTTGCTCCAAATTCATGATGCACCGAAAGTGGAGGAAGTATTAGGCTTGGAGGCCAAGAAAGATTTACACTACTGAGCAGCTGCGATTACAGTATTTTTCCAGTTCTGGCAAGTGTGAATTGAGGTACATGTATACTAATATATATCACGAAATGTACTCCACACTTTTGCCAACATACACTGCAATCACAGCCGTTAGGTGCACAGCAAGTGTCACAGTACTATTTTGAATGAGATTTCAACCCTTGTTACCTTTTCTTTTAACTGGATGAGTGCACTTTAATTTCGTCACCTGGGTGTTACTCCTTCTGTAAAGTTTTAGCCACTATACATTGTGATACTGAGCAGGAAAGCAGCCACATGTTGCTACAGCCTGTATTTCAATAAGCATCCTCAAATTGAAATGTATGATCAATACAATTACAAATACTTGTTGAAACACTGCACACTACACTACCAACTGTTACTGGCAATGGATTCGGTCTCCCTTACACTGCACGTTTAGGTGCTGTCACTTACTGACGAGTTGCCATATTGTAGCACAGGGGATGAGAAAGATATAACACAAGTTTGGCAAGTCTGATCATTCCAGTTCAAAACACACTGTACAACTGAACTCAACAAATCCCGAACCAACTACAACGCACATCCAACTGACACACACAGCACGTCAAGTATGATGTGGCAAATTTTATCCTGTATGGCAACTATGAGCTGGACAGTCCTGGGATCAAATCCCAGAGGGGTGACACTTTCTGTACCATCCAGACTAGCCCCAAGGACCACCCACCTCCAGTAAAACGGGTACTCGGTCCTTCCCAGGGGTAAAATAGCCAAAGCAAAGTGCTGACCACCCACCCCCTTCTAGCACCAGGTTGCAAATAGGCAGAAGCTGTATCTCCAACTCCCCTCTGTGCCTGCACAGGCAAGTAATGGGGTGACCTTTATCTTTACCTTTACTTCATTAAATCACACTAGATAGTGCACTGTTACTGTGCAGTAATTTCATGCTTTCGACTAGCCAGAGCTCTCCTCGTCAGTAAGCAGCAGCAGGGAGAACTCAGATCTTCTGGAACGTGAAGCTGTGTGGATGGTTGGTGGTTCCCACCATTCGACAGAAACATGCTGTCCTCATCTTCATAGGTGAAGGATTCCAAGACATTTTCTTGGACTGCTGAAATCTGAAGATGAAAACACCACAGTCCTTTGAAACCATGGCAACTACTCACTAAACAACACAGCGTCACATACCCAAAGACCAGAATTCTCTGGAACACTCCTGTGAGACCTCAAATCTCACAAGTAAAAGTACCTTCTGTGTTAACAATTACTTCATACATACCCAAGCTGCACAGGGCCAGATGGAGTCTGGCGAGCTACAGAGTCATCACTAATAAGAGCTCGTGTCATAGACTCAGTTGCGTTCAGCCCCCCTTCGTGCTACACGAAAACAAATACAAATAGGAAACAGACAAGACAATCACAATCAGCAGCAGCGCAATATCATACAAATGCTTCAGACAGGCCAGGCACATCTCACACACTAACAAGTGCTCCACATTCCAATACATCTCATGCTACACTTTCAAAGCATTAAAATGTACATTACAGAAATAGCTGGTGTCAAAGGTCAGACGAAGCACACTGCCACATATCTAGCTTAAATTCAGGTTCCAAGTTCAAGATTTTGCCACACTATGTGTATATCTAAGGGACAAAAACATTCTGAGAAGTAGTAAGGGATATATAAGATGCCACAGCAGAACTCGGGGGTCCTCAGAGTCGTGAATGTCAAGATTATGGTCTGTTGGGATGTGATGTTACACAGTCTGGTAAGTATAAACATATCAGAGGAAACCACTGCCTCCATCTTCAGGAATAACCTGGTGACAACACGATCTTCTGGAAGTCTGATTCCTACAGCACTACACATTCTTGATGACAGTATCTTAAAAGCGGCAGAATTAGACATAAATATGTACGTAAAAAACTGGAATTTAAAATTTGCCAATAGAGTTAAAGGAAATGAGCACAGTGGATTCACCAAATAAACATAACCGCGAGTACGATGATACTGAGAAGTGGAATTAAAAGACATAGTTACAATGGATGACACAGAACAAGACGGTTCAGCCAGGTACTGGAAGACACCAAGAAAAGAGAAGCCAGTTCTTAAGAAATTTCAAGGCAACAGAAATTTAAATCTTCTGGGATGTGATGCTGTAGTTGGATGTGATGCTGTAGTTGGATGAGCAGTTCCCAACATTTCAAAGGAACTGGAAACTACTCACCCAATGATGCAGTGTTAACATGCCAGAAGACTTGAATCTTCAGCAACATGGATAACAGAACCTCAAATTTCGAAAAGAAAATATGGCCAGCAGCCAGGAGATGTTGGTAACATTTTAACTACCAACCTGCTTAAAACACAAACAATGCCAGAAGGCAATAACTTCTACACACCTTCATAAGATCCACAATCAGCATAGTTCTCTGAGCTCACCATCCATAACCATTCACAATCACTAACTCACAAACACCACACAAAAATAATGAAAAAATTTCAATTTCAGACTGACACAAGCAAATTCTGTATCCCCAGTCCCAAAATGATGCTTCAAAAAACAATGTGTCTACATAAGCCTCACTCTCTGGTTGAGTTGCACATTTGTAACTTCACACAGCAGTCACCCTTGACAGCTGGCTGTTGCTCAAATGGTCAAACACTTCCCCATACTTTACAAAACCCAAAGGTTCACTACCACGTTCACAAATCTTTGACACTGGATCCTAACCTGAGCACACTGAATTCAGCACACAACAACACACCCCCTATTTCCTACACATTCATTTTAGATTACATTCACACATCTATCTAGGACATACTGGTGGACTGTACTGCCAGTCACAGCTTGTTTTGCAGTAACAACTGTAATTGTTCAATGCTGTGATCATATTACATTATTTTAACAAGCCTTTAAAAAATGGGTGTACAGTTTCTACTGAATTGAACCAGCTCAGGATACAGCCCAGTAGGAAGTTTTTGTGAACATGATGATGGACTTTATATGATTCACGATCCATGCATTATTTGATTATACACAGTACTGGTACCAACAAATGCACAAAGTGCATTAAAATTAGTTTACACACACAATGAACTTCTACGTGTTTTGGCAAACTGATGTGGCCATCTTCAGGGATATAAAATACAAAGGTTAGACACACTAAAAGCATAAAATGGAATTATATAAGTATCAGACCCAATCCAAAGGTGCTATACTTTCATTTTATACTTTTAATGTATCTAACCTTTGTATTTTACATCCCTGAAGATGGCCACGTGGTCGGCTGACACACGTAAGAGTTCATTGTGTATATAAACCAATTTTAATATACTTACGTGCATTTGTTGGTACCATTATTGTATATATGGTGATGAACCTTCCAGTTACATACAAGGTAGTGACTTCTTGAGCAGCTCATTGAACATCAGCTTCTGACGGAGCTCTGAGGCCCACGCAGTCAGTCAGTCAGTCAGTTATGGACTGTGGTTTGTTTGGAACAATAAAGCAAGATTTCTCAGTGTACTCTCATTACAAATATGAATCCACAAAACAGGGGAATGTGAAGACTAGGATATTCAATTGTGCCTGTACTCACACCTTGTGTTTAATTATACTTCCATTAATAACACTGCTATAGCATAAAAACAGCACACCACACAGTATGTAAGGCTTCACATATTAACATCATTGCATAAAAAATCACAAAAAAAAAACAAAAAAATTCTACGACTGTACAAAACATAACAAACAAAAATTAAACACACACGTGAGTCAAATGAAAACATTAAAAAAACTCTTTACCTGTTCATTTTGTGTAAACAGTTTCAGTAGAGCTTCTTCATTTTTCAACACAGTTCCAGACCTACCACAGATAGCAGACCTATATGCTTCTAACCCATGTTGATGCGTGCAGTGCCTACAGCAACACACACGAAGGTCTTGATTGTTTTTCATTTTTAAGGTTTTCATTTGACTCATCAACATAATTAAACCTTATAAAACCTGTTTTCAATCAAGCAGGTAATACCACACTGAAAACAAACTGGACAAAAATTACAAAAGCCATACAAGTTCACAGATACAATTCCTAATCAAAACTTCACCTTTTAACACTGCAACATGCATCAAAATAAGTCCAATAAATGCTAGTCTATTGCGGGAATATGGGCCAGGGCTAATTAGGAAACACAACAACTCGTTACTGCAACAAAGTGGCGGCTGGCTGCTTACACAGGGCACAAGCTGAAAAGGACAGATGTTACCAAGGTACAGTGTTTTGCAGTTTATATACAAATCTGTTCAGAAACACAGCACAAAAGTAAACCAGACATCTCCTGATTCTTCATGACGATAGATGACAGTGGGTAGGTTGAGAGAGAAGGGTGGCAATAAAAAGGGGAAGTTCAAATACCATATTTACTGAAGTGCAAAATCTAAAAATGTAATGGCACCAAAAACTGATCAGTAAACTCCATGAAACACAGCCCTTCAAATATGATGACACTTGCTAGTTGGCCATAAAATTCTCTTCCCTTTATGGACCCAGAGGCCCAGTACCATGGTGCAACATGTCCTGCCACCAGACCATATGAATCCAGGTCACGCCCTCACACCCTTCCTGAATGATTCATTTTAATACGTCCCTCCCACCTATAACTAGGCTTCCCAGATGGTCCCTTCCTTTCAGCCTTCTAGCTGTCTGGCAAAATTTTTTGTATGCATCTGTTACCTTTCCCATGTGCGCTAAATACCCAGCCCACCTCATCCTCCTGGATCTCATCACCAAGTAGTATTCAGTGAAGAGTACAAACTGTGAAGCTCCCCATTATGGAACTCTCCTCACCCTCCTGCCACTAGCTCGGGCCCCCCCCCCCGATCCCAATATTCCAACCAGCACCCTACTCTCAAACATCTTCAACGTGTGTGTGTGTGCTCCTCTCGTAATGTGGCAGAGTGACATACTAGCAAAAGCTTATACATCCATACCTCACAGTTACTGTACATATGAGTTCTAGAACTTCTCAGTATCGAACTGTATCAGATGTTTGTGATTTACCAGTTCACAACTTTCACACATGGAAAGGTTCCTGGATTTACTGGTTATACTGATGGGAGATCTGCGATAGTTTTCCTCAGCCTCTACTGCCAATTAGCCTCCCCAGCCTCACTCCTGCCAGCCACAAAAGAATCTCTGCAATAATCTTAGACAATAGTCCAGCCACATGTTCCTCCTGGACATGAATGTGCGTAGTGTGCACACACTCATAATGCAGCTGTAAGCATGCAAATGGCAGTGGAACACTTATGTCAGAAGACAGGAAATATTTAAGTTCCAAATTTCCTCAAAATTTGACTCAACTCTTGTTCAACGATGCTATAAAAGTTCTGCCCAACTTCATTTACATGTTTCATAAAAAGTATATATATATTACCATGAAACATATAAGCAAAATATATTTTCTCTTCCCTTGAACCCAAAATTCCACATTTCATGACATACGTACAATTGAATTAACATTTTAAAGCCTATCAGTAACTTTACATACGACCAGGTCTAACATTAAAAAATTCTACATGGTGCCAACATTGCATTTATGTTTTGTGTGGATCTCAGAACAAAGAGCAACTTTTGCCTTATAACACATTAAGAGATTGGTTTTATAACCAAAGTGGAGACTGTTTACAGTGCCGTATGCACTGAGTCCTTATATAAAACAGATACGCTTCGTCTTTAAAGGGTTAAGGATGGAGCACGTGTATGCACGGCATATGCATACAGCAGCTGCGAAGCCAAAGTACCCATACTTAAATACGTGTATCCGCACATGTATGCCATGTGCCATGATACACAGTACACAGTACCTGGCATGTGCATACAGATCCACACACTAACTTACATAGGGGTAGTCACTTCTTGGCCGCCCTGTACATGGAATGCTAAACACAGTACACACATATAGGTAATGATACCTCACTTCTTGGCCACCCTGCATATAGAACTGCAAGACACAGTACATTTAGACAGATAACTTCAACGCAAAACAAGGACATTAAAAACCAACTTCCAGGCTGTGAACAAACGACATATTAGACATAAATTTCATTTCTAACATCAAAACAGACATTACCATGGGACTCTACAGAACACAATTAAACACTCCAAACAACAACCAAACACACAGGCCACACAAACAGCCTAAACATCTACAGGGCTGACAATAAAAATACGGAACATTTTAAATATCAGTACAGCATCTCAGTTGCATGTGGTATGTATTAAACATTATGAGCTCTTCATCAAAACTGACAGCCAATGTTTACGATCAATTTTCACCTCCCACTATGACTTCAGCATGATCTCTTGAGATGGGAACACAACCCTTCAACAAGAATGCCACTTAGAAAATTATATCAACAGAAAAAAATAAAAGTATCATCTTGCACTCACATTCTCACAAACATTTGGCACTTGCAACCTATTTCTGCACAGTGTAAACTTCTACACTTTAGTCAAATAAAGAATGAACACGACCAATCTGGTTTCAAGATGGCCACCTACCCCCCACCCCTCAATACTGCACATCTCCCCTCGACCAACACCAAACATAAACCAAAAATGCAGGCAGAGAGATAGAATGATAGCTGCACAGGGATGGCAGAAGGGAGGCACAGGAAAGTTATCTGCTACACAGAATGTGGTAGATACAGTGAACCACCCTCAATAACTAGCAACAGCAGTACTGCCAACAAGAGAATCACTATAGCACAATATCATTATTATAAGTTAGAGACACTCACTTGTATTACCTTCACCAGCTGGACTGAAGCAACTGTACCAAACCAAGGAATACAGAAATCATGCAGTGAAATGTCACAATCTTAACATTCAACACGACAAAAAAGCACAACAAATCACATCCTTACACCAGCATAAGCACCTCTTCTTTGCCCAGAAAAACATTCTAATGCTGTAATGAAATAAATAAACTGCTTGCTTATTATGACAAGCCCACATATATATGCAGGTTGTCATAAAAATCATTTTATAAAGATTATACTTGTGTTCCAAGGAAACACTGCTTTACGTACAACCAACCACCAACTGCCCACTCATCATTGACAAAACAGCCAACAGAAACAAGAGCTAGCCTTGTCACCTGTGTTGCCAAACATACCAAATAAAAAACTGAACAGAAGTAAGAATACTCACAGTTGGGTACACCACCTCAGTAAAGCAACCTTTTGGACAGCTGGTATATCTGTTACCACCACTCCCACAAAAAAAGTCACCAAAAATGCCACTCATTCACTACTGTCACACCAGCACAGTGTGGCAATTTCATGCACTGAATGGTGGTCAAATAACAAAGCATGGATGCATACGGACAGCGAACAAACTGATAAAACTGAAGCAACGGAAGTCATACATACGATACACATATGCTCTAATCCACCCTGCACACGTAGTATTATTACTGTTAACAAAAACATCTAAATATCCTTGTTTGAGTCACCACATTGTGTAAGGTACATAAAATAATACATAATATGGCACTACAGCAAGCACAACATATTTATTAAAAATACCTTGAAAATGTAAAGGCCAAGAGTTTTGACTTCTCACTAAAATCCATCATCAGGATGCACAAACGATATTCAACTACAGCAATGCTTTTACAAGTAAGAAAGTTTAGGATGCTGAAGTTTGTCACATTATTGTAACACCACTACTTAAACTGAGTGTCTTCTGTGCACATTTGATATTGTTCCCCACAGTGACTTCGGTGAAAAGCTTCAACGTGTAGCACACTATGCACTTTCAAGGAATTTTTTTAACATTCAAATTATCAGGCTGGTATTTAAATTTTAGCCCACAGTTTACGAAAAACATATTTTTGAAAAGAAAAAGATAAAATTACAAAATAAACAGCACCCTGTGGAAAATAAAACAGAGATTATGCAGCATGTCATAAAAATGCATTAGAGTTCCCTGTTGCCTAAACATATAAAATGAATTTCTAGGCATGTTTTTGCAGGTTGTTTGAAGGTTAAAAAGTGCAGTGTGTTAATTACAGCACCATCTCATTTTTTACCCAACCATCTGTTCTTACACGTTACGTAACACCACTCAATAATTCACCCAATGTTCCCGAATGTACTCAACTTGATGCAAATGTTTACAGCCACATTACCTCCCCATATAACACTTACCTACTGTGGATATTGTAGATACTGAAATATCTTGACACAACAGGATACAAATAGTACCTCTACGCCTACAGTCTTCTGGTATATACAAAGGCATATCTGAAAGTTCCCAAACTCACCACTAGGACCAAGAAAGGCAAGCAGTGCAGCTTTCTGCCACTAGGTGCTGTAGTATCAATATCTTCAAAGTCAGTCTATTGGGTTTTGCAGCCATAAACCTCTGCACTGCTTCATAGTGGGCATTTAAGGTTATGTGTGTTAAGTGCAATCAGCAATTTTCTAACCGCTGATTTGAAGGGACAACATGTCTGCATTGAGCTTGGCTTCAGACTCAGAAAAATAGCATCAGAAAGGCATAAAATGCTCAAAACAGCCTCTAATGACAAACCTGTGAGGGGAACACAGACTTTGAGTGGTATACAACTTGGGAGGGGACAACTCTGAAGACAACAACGCCCAACAACAAAGGTACACATACATCTAATTCGGACTCATGCTGGGAACTTTTGGATATGCCCTCATGTTACAGGGATATTAAAATATCTTCATGATTGCCAGAGGAAACAAAAGTTACCTCTAAGATTGAGGTCTTCTGGCATATAACATGTTGTTATTTGGTAGGAAGGTACCCACATTTCAGAGGAAACAGCTGCCTCCATCTTCAGAAGATAGGGGCAGCTGTTTCATCTAAAGCATGGACACAAAAATAAAAAGCATCAAATCACATTTCATCACAATTGTCACATTCACCACCACAAAACCTCCAGATTTCATGTACATGTGCTGTTCCTCTTTTGATGTTACTTGCAACATTCAGTGCAGTTTTACTGGCCCAAAGAAAACTGTCTAAAAAATTGTTCAAAAAGAGGCATTTTTACCATAAAAGCTGACTTCAAATATGGTCTGCATATTCACGTGAAATAAAGGTCCTACACTAGTACCAGCAGCCAATGCCCACAAGTGTAAATACATATTCTATAATCCAAGCTGCATTCATGTTCATGCGAAGAACAGAAACACGACTGTACAGTCACACAAAACCCAGCAGCCTTCACCACATCACCCACATTAATGTCACCATCAACAGCACTGCTTCTAAAACACAAAAGTATGACAAAAATTAAAGGAAAATTCATTCAGCTGGGCCTTAACGCTTGAAAGCGAAGTAGTTACTACACACAATAACTGTCATAACATGGAAATCTCTATGTTCTGCCCACACAGCATGTTTGTTTCACACAACTCTCATTAAAAAAAAGAGTATTTCCCTAAACTACATTAACTAATCGATTTTTATAACAAGATTCATTGCTTTCTCTGAGGTAGAACTGACTTCTTAAGTTCTGATTGTTCAGAAGTCCCAGATACACTGCCCAATGTGTACCTCAACCTCAACAAGTTACAGCCAACAGCCAACCAGAACACACAACAAACTACTGTCACTATATGGTCTTTTGAGAGAAGATGTAACACAAAGATCAAGAAAAATTACATAATGAGGTATTTCATAATTAGTACTCTCCATCATGAGCCAGGATAGCTCAGTCGGTATAGTGACTAGGCTATGTTAATGGCAGGACAATCCAGGGCTCGAATTCCTGCAGAAGAAAGAGAATTTCTCTTCTACAAATAGTCCAGACCAGCTCTGGGGCACAGCCAGCCTCCTACTCAATGGTTACTGGGGTTCTTTCCAGGGGTTAAAGTGGTCAGGGCATGACTTTTGCAACTCACTTCCATCTGGCGCCAAGGTTAAGGATGAGTAGAGCTACACCTCTATGCCCCTTATATGCTTCACAGCACAGACAGGGGCAGCTTTACTGTTTACCCCTAGTATTATTATATCAATAAAATGAAGAAGGATGAGAAGGGTGAGGGGCCAAAACCTTCAGGTTCCATAAAAAGACATGAAATTTCTGACAGGCTGAGCAACTAACAGCCTCTCACATACTGCTCTATGGAGTTACAGCAAATTACACTACTGTTCACTTCACCACAATGACAGTACACTTGTCTTTGATGTTTACATATAAGCTGCTGGCTACATGACAACCGAAAAGTAAAATTAAAATATAAAGAAACCCAAAAATAGAATGTCATATCTGAAGACATCAATGGGAAAAAGGACACCAAGTGATGATCACTGATGCCGCTTATATAGATACTGTTCTACCAAAACCAAGCCACAGAAGGAGAAAACAAAACATTTCAGGATTTGTAAATAATACCTTGACACTACACAAGCTGTTGAAAGGTGCTGTTAAATAAACTGCCAGGATTTTATACATATATCTGTAGCACTCAACAATGCATGTTGTCAGATAAACTAAAACCAAGCATACAGATTTGTGTAACTTAGTGAGAAGTCTCAAGTGTCTCATGAGTGTGGACTAACTGTATCGCTTAAAAAGCTCTAGTTAAAAACATGTCACACTTTCCCTTCCAACTAAAAGATACATCACTAGTGTTCGGCAGTACAACCACAGAACCTAAGCGATATACAAACTACTTACAGGTTAGTGTAGTGCAGTATTTCAATGCGAAAATAACTGTACCAAAACTACAGCCTGCTGGGATGTGATGCCAGGCAGTTAGGAAGATATATCCCTCCACAGTGTTAGCATCCTTCTGAACTACATGGTGGCACATCCCAGAAGACCGCAACCTTCACAGTTCCACAGTCACCACCACTGTCAGAACGTCAAATCTCATAATGTTATCAAACTACGCAACCAATATTTCAACCAAAACACTTGCAGACAAACTGATAGGTTGTGAGATTTGAGGTTCTCATAGCAGTGTTGCAGAAGATTCGAGTCTGCTCGGATGTACTGCTGCACTGTAGTGTAAGTAGTTCCTGCCATTTGTAAGATCATACTGCCTCCATCCTCAGGACACAGCGGTCCAAGTAGTCCATTCTTCTTTAACTGCCTGACACTGAAGACAAACACAATGGTCCTTCAAGACATCAGGAACTACTCACCCAGCAACACAAATCGAATCTTCAGCAACACCGCTGTGAGAATCTCAAATCTCATAACATCAACATTACCAATGAGTCCCTGTGTAGCGTAATGTTTCATTTCTCAGAATCGATTCATAAGTTACCATTTCTGCACTGTATTAAGTATGGGGACTCAAATAAATTGAACAGGCTAGTTAGAAAAGGAAGCACGTCCACCAGACAGCCATTGCGTGAGCTCCATTTCTAATTAACTGATTCAATTGTGTTAGGCGGAAGAATGGGGTGTGAGTTATAACTGAAAACCTTAGAAAGGTACCAATGAACCAATCGCTTTATGCCGTGCATATCCTACACAGGTATTCACACACTTGTCGTAACATGCATCAAAGTGGAGAGGTCAAAATAATATTCATTATAAAAGCACATCAAACAAGAAAAATGTAATCATCAGAGAGTGACTTTTATTTTAAAGTCAAACATTTTCCTCTCCAAGAAACATACTGCCCTCAGGTGTATCTAAAAGTTTAATGCTAACAGCAGATCAAATACTAGTGACATTTGATATAAATATAACTAGGTAACAAAACAGCAGAAAAATTTAATTCATATTTACTACTTATCGATTGGCACTTCGCAGATAAATCTGTATATCAGCTGTAAAGAGCCAACTGTCAAACACTAAGAAACTACACTTTACTTTCTAAGATTTTCATTCCTAAACTTCAAATTAGGAAAAAGGAGAATAAGGTTAGAGATTTACCCCAGTTTCAGGGCCTGTCCACCTGCCCTCAGTCCCTCCTCGCCTAGAAGCGTCACCTGTTCTTCCTCCCGGCTGGGGTCCGCCATCTGCGAGGAGGAGCAGTATGTCGGGTAGCAGTAGCCGTGTTCAGCCTGGCAACAACCAACCAACCCCACCCCCTTTCTTGTTGTTGCACTCTGTGCAGGAAACTCTCATTTTGCAAGGCTCAAAACTCATTTACATAGTCCAGTCCCTACAGGCCCACTGTCACCACAATAACCTCTTAAATTTTTGTAATAATACTGTACTTACAGTGTAAATGTACAGTATACTGCATGTTACAAAGACACACGTTCTTTATGCTCTGTGCAAAAATCAAGCACCTAAAATTTTCTATGTCCCTGAATGTAGTTGTCCATGTGTGCATGGCTTGGTGTGTGTGTGTGTGTGTGTGTGTGTGTGTGTGTGTGTGTCGCGCACGCGTGCATGCGTGGCGCACGTGATGCGTGTGGCCTTTCTCTGCATTCCGTTCATCGCAATTACTTATGCCAGACATTTATTAACCACAGACACCAACACGTCAACCTAATTCAATGACAGAAAGTGGATTAAACCAGGGGCGCACAAATCTAGGGCACCAGGTTGCTGTTGCAACTAAATTTTGTGCAGTGGTGCCTAGTATCTGTGCGTCCTCAGTTTGGGACTTGCTTCATGACACCCTTCTACCACCTAGGCTTTTGAAGCAGCTCCTAGATTTTTGGAAAATCTGTGCACCCTTGGATTAAACTACATTAATTTCCTAAGTCATGTGACTATGTTCTGCAGCAAAGCATAGATGAATACTTCAATTTCCATATTCAACTGCAGCTGGGTGGTCAGCCCTGGAGCCCATAAATTATTTTTCCACAACAATGCTTCTGATGTCTTTTAAGTCAATGAGCATACGCAACTTTTCAAGTGTATTTTTGAGCCCTGCAATAATGCACCATTTTCCACGCACCCTATCCCTTCCCTTCCCTTAATGACGTCACTTCATGGACTACGAATGATCTGCCAAGGACTGGATGGGAGTTATGCAACAAACTTAAAAATATAATGCTACATTTGCATGCAAGCACACCTGTGTCATAATTAAAGCTAACTGCAAAGCCATGCTTTGAAGAACCAGGCACACACAGCACAATTACGCTAGCAATTTGCAGGTTCTGCATCTAAACACCAACTGTTTTCAGACAACAATCTGAAAGTCCCACTAATCCAAAACTAGGACCACCAAGAACCGAAACAATGTAACAAAGCCCCCTTCCTCACGGTGTCATCACCCAAAATGTCATTATCAATAAAATGGCACCAAAAGCCTAAAATCAGCAAATATCTAAGTTGCTAATACCTTGTAATCATACACCTTATGGCCCGTGTTTTTAACAACATCTAAAAAATATTCAAAGCAAAACCCATGCTTTCTGCATTGCATTAATCAAGAGAGCTTAACTCACAAATGTCTAAGCCTTGCACACAAAACAACACCGTTAGACAGCGGGTCATATTTTCCACGTGCAAACCAGAAAGCCATTCAGTAAACATGCTTCTTGATACACAAGCAACGTAATCCATTATTAGGATGCATTCTTACTACATGCACCATGTACTATAAGTAACACCATCCCAGCTGTGCCTACTGTACCTCCAAGTTACGTGAACTACAGCCTAAGGCATAAACAAACACAACAGAATGATATCTTATATGTTAAAATCTGGCACCTGTCATCAGTCCACATGGACACTAACACATGCCATTCCTATGTGTTCTATTTTAGTGCTGCAACAACAGTCAAATGTGCTACTTGCAGTCTCTGTACACATCACTGGTACAACAAACCCTGGCAGGGAAAAGACGTTTTAGTCAGCACACATGCCTTCAAGAGAGCCAGACATGCAACCCAACCACTCCAAAAAGTTAGGTCAATCCATAATGCATTAAGACAATGCCTTCTGCAATGTGATATTGTGTAGTCCTGCATACAGGTACAAACTCTGAAACAAAGGTGCTGCGACCAGCATCAAGATACAAGCAGCACGTTCTTCCAAACACTGGTAGCTATCTACCACCTACATGGGGTCACATCTGTGGAGACCAAAAACTTAATATTTACAGCTGTGAGAATTTCAAGTCTGACATACCCCTGCTTTACCTCATCATATAAAATACAACTGCAGCACCTTTAGTATGTCTACAACATACACTTCACTTCACTTCACTTCACTTCATGATAAATTGTTTGTTATCTTAATGGGCAATGTTAACATACATCCAATTATAACCAACTCTTCACACATTTTAACTGATTTGTCATGACAATGCAAAACTGATACTTGGATGATATTTACAGACCATGAAAAATCCGTTATATCCACCACAAATCAACTGTTGACACTGAGGAAGCCATGCATTCAGTTAAAGGTCACCCACAAGCAGCACATTCTTTAACACATGCATCTCCAACCACACAAAGGGTGAACCTAACACTCTTAAAGCTGATAAACACATCACAGATAGTTATTTTCCAAGCAACACAATCACAGTAAATTCATCTGTTCCACTAGCATCCATTTGAAATACTTTACGTAGAGAAAATTCTAATGAAACGATCGACCGATCAACCAAGCCCTTGGAGCAGAGTCCTTCTTGAGCAGCTAACAGTTCCTCTGCTAGTCACAGAATTCCCTGCATTTTATGAAACCCAAACACCAACTGTCATGTTCACAACAGCCCACAGCTTGGCCCTGTCCTGAGCTAGATCAATCCATTTAGCACCCTCCCATCCTATTTCTTTGTGATGTACTTTACAATTATCCTCCCATCTATGACTACGTATTCCAAGTAGTCTCTTTCCTTCAGGTTTCCCCACGAAAACCTGTATGCATTCATCTTCTCACCAAATATATGCCATGTCCCACCCATCTCATCCTCACTCATTTGATCACCCTAATAATATTTGATGAAGAGTACAAATCACGAAGCCTCTCAATGTGCCGTTTTCTGCAGTCTCCTGATATCTCCTCCCTCTTACGTCCAAATATCTTCCTCAGTGCCCTATTCTTGAATATCCTTACTGTCATAGACCAAGACCCACATAGAGCAACAGGCCACATTATAGCAGAGAAATACATAAAACAAACTTATGGGAGTCATGCAGAAATTTTTAATAAAATTAAACATATTAAAAGAATATACACAATTATCTAAAATAAACAAAATCAGATAATGGAATGAACACTTCCTAGACAGTAAAATTAAAATTCAGGCTTCCTTTTTAAACTATATTTATTAATTTGGGAGGTGTTTATGGCTCCACAATGAAATCTTCAAAAACAGAAATACTGGAAATGACAAATGGACATGTGTAACCAAGACAGCAATGCTGCCAAACACACTTTCCCATCCTGGTATTTCCTTGTCACATTTGTTCCTAATGCAAACTGCATAGAGCTACGGTTCACATTCAACAAAATACTTTACACAAAACAATATGAACTTTCTTGGAGCAAAGTTCAGTTCACATTTATTACACCACACATACGAACTCAAATTTTTATTCTAGCAGAGTTTGTTTCAATATGAAATAAACAAAAGCCATAAGAAGTGCAACTCTTGTGATATGGCAACAGTTAATGGCAAAGCATAGCAGCAATAAACAGTAATACATGTACAGACACACTAAAGAATTTTGGCTTCTGACAGTTTTATCTTCTTAACAAGATAGACAAACTAATTTTATATCCAAAGCACCAACACATCTATCATTTAACTGCTGCCACACGTGACATAATTATTTATAAGCTTAGTCTCAAGGCATGTTACTGTCATGTGCTATGAACATCAATCATACAGCTTTCTGAAACACAAAGAGGACACACATATCTTTTTAAGTGTGCCACTTAACGATGCTGTCAAGTGCTAAGATTACATAGCGATATTGATGGCTGAGGTGAGTGCAGGAGTGTGGAGCACTGGTGGAATGATACTGACAGGGGGAAACTAAACACTCAGAGGACAACTGATCCTAGTGCTACTCTGTCAACCATACATCCTACATGGGCTGCCCTAGGACTGAACCCAAGCCATTATCGTGAAAGGCTGGCAACTGACTCCCTGAGCCATCGCATGCCACAGTGTACATACAGAATAACTGATGCTCTAATAAACCAAAGTTAATGCAGCACATCTGTGACAACCTCCAGTCTCAAACTGGGGATCTTTACACGCGGGCCTGTTTCCTGACTAGCTAAGGAACTATTACCTTGCATGGTTTAAGGTTATCACGGTGATGACGCCAAAGATTCAAATCTTCTGGAATGTTACACCATGCAGATCGGTACGCAGTTGCCCACACTGTGCAGGATCACAGTGCCTTCATCCTTGGAGTCACGTGGCCCAACAACAGTAGTTGCGTGGGAAATGCCAAAATGTTATGGTGTTGATGGTCATGCAGTAGCAGTGCAGAGCATAAGAATGGCAGGGGTAAATCAGAAAAACATAAATTTCACAGCACCAGTAATTTAACACTACTTACCAGAGACACAGACCCCCACTGATCATCACACCTAGCCACCAACATGTTGCGGACATCTCAGCCAATACAACAGGCTCTGCCCTGCGCACATCACTACCACCCTATTGGCACACCACCCACAATGTCCTTTCACCAACCCCCTCCATACTTAGGCAATACACACAGACACCCCCATGCAGGTACTCTTTGTGGAGTGGCTGACCCGAAGGTGAAGCCATTACAAACCTTCAAAATATCAGCAACTATTTAGTAACTAACACAGCATAATGTCCCAGAAGACAAAAACCATTAGTTTCTCAGGGAGGACTCTGCTCCATGCAGCCATGATGCTGAAACTGCTCACACCTTAAAATACAAGCATCCCCCGACACACACAACAGTGTAACTATGAATGACATGACCTGAATTCAATTTGTTTTTACTTTTGTTACTCATGTCATTCCACCGCCACAAATTTTCATTGTGAAGTGTATCAATTCAATTAACTTTTATCACTTTAGCTGTTTATGAACCCTAATCCTCTATAAACAATCTTGTAATTTTGTTACACATTATCTAGTGTTTCACAACAAAAACAAATTAAGTAACATAAGTTATGTGAAACTTATCAATGCAAAATCTGTGCAAGTCTAATTTACCTTAAGTTGGGGGGGGATATGCAATTTTAAAATATCAATTCAATATGTTGCTCTTTCATCACCAGAACCCCCCTTTGCAAAATCTCATGTCAGAAACCAGTTTCATCACACTCTGCCTACGTTGTAATGGGAAGGAGGAAGCCACAGCCTGCAGCTGCACCCTCTACATGCAGGCAGGCCACACTTGAATGAAGGCAGGATGGCTTATTATGAACCTCCAGAAGGAGGCAAATTGCTGACAGCTAGATTTTAATGTAGGGGCTCATATCACAAGTCAGCTTGACCATTACAACAGTGCAACAGAAGGGCAGCTAGACCTAACACATGCACTGTTAACAGTCAAATGAACTGCACACACGCACAATCTCACAATACTGCAACATATGCCCAGCAACCATCACTGAATATATCAGGTTACTCCATGTTCTCACAATCTCCATTTCAAATCATCCAGTCATCACCTGGGACTAGTGAAAAATTATCATTATATATAGCCTAGTAACTAGCACACAGCCAATCCAATCCCACTACATCCATACAATAGTACTTACAACCACACAACAGAAAACAGGAAAAAGAAGGTAAAAACACAAACATCACAGAATATATACAACTGACCACAAGAATGAATGCCAACAGAACAACACCTACAAAGGAAAAAATTAAACATACTTCTACGATCTTAATTCAGTGACTTTGTCTTTCCAATTCCAACAACACAACACTGCATTGCAAATGTGCTGATGCCTCAGAAAAACTAAACAATAAATTCAAATAAACATTACATCACACAACTTAAATACAATGCACTACAATGCAATACAATATAATACAATATAATACAATACAATACAGTACAATACAACACAACACAGCGCTTGTTCCCTGTAAGAAAAATTAAAAGCAGTAACTCTTACAAAGACAGGCAATGTGCAATTCTGTTTTAGTGAAAGTTGGATTGAAGTTTTAGTTGAAGTCAGGATTGGCAGGGCACATGTTGTTTTGCATCTGGTTCAGGTTGTTTGCCAGGCTGATCAGTCAACACATCTTTCAATGAGATCCTGCTATGAAATAAAAGATCCTATACACACAATAAGTATATACATAACAAGAAAATGTGTCTCTCCAGTCTTGCACAGAAAACTATCTGAAAGTTCTGTGCCAAGACTAGCAACTGAAGACAAAGCATGAAATACACTGTAGGATGTGACACCACATAGCCTGAAAATTAGACACCAATATTTCACAGGGCTACCGCCTCCACCATCACAGTATGAAGGAAGCAGCAAGTTCCTCCGAAACACCCGTACCTATCCAACAGACTACATGGCACCAATTCCTGGAAACACCCGTACCTATCCAACGGACTACATGGCACCAATTCCTGGAAACACCCGCACCCATCCAACGGACTACATGGCACCAATTCCTGGAAACACCCGTACCTACCCAACGGACTACATGGCACCACATCCTGGAAGACCACAATCTGGATACTCACTATTATAAGAACCTCAAACCTCAGCTCTAAACATTGGGCACACGATGCTCAGAATGATTTTACATTGTCATTTGAGATATCATTAACCCTTTAAAGACGAAGCGTATCTGTTTTATATAAGGACTCAGTGCGTACCGCGCTGTAAACACTCTCCACTTCAGTTATAAAAACTCATGTCTTAATGTTTTACAAGGCAAAAGTCGCTGTTTGTTCTGAGATCTGTACAAAACACATAAACACAATGTGGGTACCACGTTGAATTTTTTTAATTTTAAACCTGGTGGTGCGTAAGGTTACCGCTAGGCTTTAAAAGGTTAAGATTGCTTGTGACTTACTGTTATGTCAATCAACAGATGTCTAAACCAGCATATCAGTTTCTAAGTGTGAGAAATGCAAACAAGCTCTATGCGCAACACAATCAGCGGTAATATGGCTTGTGAACATTAAAAAAATAGCTTCAATGACAGAACAAAAGGGCCTTCAGGAACAGAACATAATTAGTAGCAGGCTCTGGCCACCTTGACTCCACACTGAAATGCCTGTAGCACCCACTGACATGGAACATATGTGTTCAAGAACCTTCTAAACAACATACTCAAAAGAAAATGTTGCCAGTCTTTTGTGTTTTGATGTCATCACAAGAGATCTGAGGGTTCTGAAGGCAGTGCATATGAATATTACAATCTTCATCATATCTCATTCTCCATAAAGACACAGACAGACAGACAGACAGACAGACAGACAGACAGACAGACAGACAGGCAGGCAGTCAGTCAGACAGACAGACAGACAGACAGACATGCAACATGCACACACACGTGTGCACACATACACAATGTCCAGCTCACATAGCTTAGTGTTGACTCTTATCCCAAGCTTGGACTAAGTAAATCCACATTTATCTAAAGAAGGTAGTGTTTGCAATATCTGGGTTAAACCCCGATGTATTTATAGACAATCTGCAGCCTAAAAAAAACTCAGTCTGATGCCTTACTGACAGAGATGTCACTGAATTCTGATAACAAACATAACAAGGCCATGAAAAGAGCTTCACAAAGCAGAATGCAACACACTCAGCAACACAGTCACACAGCATGAAAAGAAACGCTTTCCCACACTTACACACTGGAGAACACACATAACAAAATGTATCAGCTATGCAGCTGACCAATCTGTAAACTGATAACCACACAAAATTCTGTTGGACACACATCAAAGTACCCCCTTCAACCACAATATAATTCCTTTACCTGTCAGTAGTGAAATACAGAGTAGCTAAGAAGGCCAGGATGGCTTGGTCAGTATGGTATGCTACAGGCAGTAGAGTCTGAGGTTCAATTCCCCGCTGGCACAAGAGGCGTTTCTCCAAAATATTCACAACAGCTCTGAGGCCCAACCAGCCTCCTAGTCAATGGGTACAAGGGGTTCTTTCCCTGGAGGTAAAGGAGCCATGCTGACCACTCACCTCCATGTAGTGGTAAGATAAAAACTGGGTACAGCTATACCTCTACTCCCGCCCTATGTGGCTTCATGGTATGCACAGGGACAACTTTACTTTTACATTTACACATGCTAAAATTTCAGAGACAAAATAACACTGCAAATTTATAAATTAAAGCTTACACAAGTAATGCCCAAAAACCGGATTTGGAAATTATATGCAGTAGTTTTTTAAATAACTTCCACTCTTTCCTAGCAGTCCATGGTAGGAAAGAGGTTCCATTCATGCATTACACACACACACACACACACACACACACACACACACACACACACACACACACACACACACACACTACATGAGCTCAAGCACCAATTCTTCAGCAAGATCTTTCTTACAATAAAATTCACTGCAATAGGACTGCTTGTTTATTACAACATTCATGTGAAGTCATGTAACTTTTCAAACCATAGTTCTTACTTTATTACTGTGGCATCACATAGCAACTGCTTTACACACTAAATAAACATCAGACCACAGAACTTACACAGACACACAGCACATATGAATGTGCATTAAACAGCCATCAACCAGCAGAAACAAACAACTTTTACTGCTACAAAAAAAACCTGTTACAAGCGCCTAACATTCAGGTACTAAGACTATGGAAATAAATGATAAAAACAACCCATGACTAATGCAGTAAGTGCAGGAAAATTTTTCTTTATAAAATCATAGTACACAACAGAAACAACATGGCTTTCTGTCTGAGATTTGAGGTTCTCATAGCAATTGTTAACATACATTCAAGTCTTCTGGGGCCACCCTCAAGTTAAAGACATCTCCAAAACATGTAACTGTCTATCTGCATGGTGTCATACCCCTGAAGACTTAAATCTTCAATACAGCTTCCTATTTCTGTCAATCTAGCCTCATGATTATCAACAACCGGATCAATGAACATCAGCAGCAAGAAAGACAAATTTGTATTAAATCAAGTACTGTACAGTTAAAGATGTCTCTTGATCAGCGGATCAGAGCTACTCCTTAGAGCTGTCCTTAAAATGGCTGTGAATATTTCAAGCAGGTTATACCAACACACTACAAAACTTTCCACTCACTAAATTCTTGCTTCATCCAGACTGACAGAAACGCTTTCCCACAAATCTACAAAAGCAAAACCACAACTCCCCTTGGCACCTACCTCGTCAAAGAAAACTTGAGTCTTTCTCAAAATGTGCTTCAGTTCTGTCAATTCCAGGAAATTTCGTTTCAGTGCCTCAGCATTCTGATTCACTTCACGCAACTCATTTTCCAGTTTTTCAAATGTTGCCTGTACAGGAAAGAATAAAGTGGTTCACATGGCACCTAAATCTAAAAACATTATGACATAAGGCTGACCCCACTTCTCCTTCTGCTGCTTAATTTACTACGACATAAACTTTACTTGTATGTATCTATGGTTTATTTAACATCATGTCAGTAGCAGAAACAGTACAGCATCAAATGCAAACAGAAGTGGTCATGACGTAATTTACAGCACCCACCCTGGCATCTAGAGGAACTTAGAAAACCACAAAAAATGCAGTCACAATAGTCAAAGTTGGAGCCAAACTTCACAATGGACACCTTCTAAATACAAGTCTAAAAACACTACTCCTTGAGCCAGTACATTCTAACATTGCAGACATGTTACAGACTTGCCCTCATACTCCAAGCAAAGGATGCCCAGAGTCACAGTGTAACTCTCTGTGAATAATAATCTGTGGCTCTTACAGCCCAGCCAGTCCACACCTTAGAACACACGGTGCACACACTAAATACACTTACGTACAGACAGACGGCAAACATGTCTGCTTACCTCAAGATCAATCATCTCACGAGGCTGCGGTGCTTCAGGATTTTCACCTGTGTCCAACATTGGAATACCATCCTTCTTGATTTCTTTCTCCAAGTAACGCAGTTTGCGTTCCATCTCATCACATCGACGAACTTCATTTACGAATTTCCGTTGGAAAGCGTTCACGTCAGGATTCAGCTGATCAGATATTACAACCAGGTTAGTTCAGTTACACAATGTGTAATTACAACAAGCACAATCCTTCTTGAGAGGCTAATGGTTAAGCTAGTTCAACCATTCTCCACATTTTATGCAACCCATGAATTCACAATGGCCCACCTCTATCCACTACCCTCAGCCAGATACATCTAGCCACACCCTTCCACCCTACTTCTCTAAGATCCATTTCAATAATATCCTCCTATCTATGACTAGATCTTTCAAGTGGGCTGTTTCCTTTCAGTTATCTGACCAAATGCATTCTTCTTCTCTCCCTCGTGTGCCACATGTCCCACCTATCTTATTGTCCTATATCTGATCATCCTAATAATATCTAGCAACAAGTACAAATCATGAAGCTCCCCATTATATGATTTGCTCCAACCTGCTGCCACTTCTTCCCTCTTAGGTTCAAATACTACCCTCAGACAACCTAAGTCTGTGTCTTTCTCCTTAATATGCAGGACCAACTTTCACACAGATACAAAACAACAGGCAAATTACAGGACACAACAGACTTTGAATTCCCAGCACATGAAGACCACATATGCAATACCTATGACCACAGCTGTCATGCTGAGGAACACAACCAGTAGGATGCTTTGCGTTAAAATTAATATTAAGAGATATATAAGAGCAGGAACTGGATTCATTTGACTCTGAAAACACTTCAGCACCAGGCTCTTGTGAGCACTGTAGTGAACCTTTGGGTTCCAGAAAGGGCAGGAAATTTCCTCATTAGCTAAATAATTTAGTACCCTTAGGAACATTTTCTTGGAAATCATGCGTGGTTCAACACTCAAAAGAAAAACAAAATAACTTCTAAACAGATTTTAATGTCCACAAACGTCACTCCTGTTAAGTTTTAAGTAGAGGGGGCTAAAAGCAAAAAATTTATACACCACACAGGACAGCCTCAACGTTCAGAACGGTTATACATACAAGCTACGTAACACAGAATCCATGATACAGAAATTACTTCCACTGGCAAATAACTGAAATAATGTTTGGCATTAGGGGCTTGGTCTCGAAAGTCATATGACTACTGTTCAAGGCCTCCAACACAAATCGAAATATGCGAAATTTACATTAATACAAAACCATATGGCCAGATACCTATCCCCACTTCTGATGCTGACATACAATAATCTTGTGACTTCTTAAACACTAAACTACTTCAAAAAATACTCACATCTCGAAATTGTACAAGTCCAAGTTCCCCTAACTCTGACACACATGCATAAGCAGCTTCACTTTGCAAAAACAGCTGACATAATGTCATTTCTTCACTTCGAAATAAATTCCCCATATTTATTGCTTTTGGTGTCGATATCTTTCCTTAACTCAGACCAACTCACACCCCCCAACACCAACTAATATACAAATGGCAGAGTCAGGTGATTGGTATGATGACGTCACATCAGCATTGATTCTCTGGCGACATCTTTCAGAAAGATAGCGAAATGGTTTGCTCGCAAGTACCTGTGGGCGCCACGAAATTCAATCACAACGCGGTCACTAACGAATTTCGGCAGCATTTCATTGTTGAATTTACAACATCAGGTGTCGTTTCATACTGCTGAAACTGACAGTTTCGGTCCTGAACCAGCAGACAGCCACCGAAAATAATCAGATAGTCGCCAAAGCAAAAAACGGAGATAAATTTCTCATTCCAAACGGCGAAGCTTCGAAGAATTAAAAGGCGAATATATTAAAGACGGAGGAACTTAGACAGCTAGCAGACGACAAAAACAAAACTATTAGAGACTTATGTTACGCAATGTATGGCTATATGCATACCATATGGCGGGCATACGCTGGAGATGATGAAGTGCTACCCCCATATATGTTTTGAACTGCAAGTGAACTCATGCTGAACAGGCTGCACGATGCCACAATCACAAACACGTAAAATATATAACTTATTAAAGCCACGGACCAGAGTCCTTTTGGAGAAGCTAACAGGCACTCAGCTAGTCAAAAACTTCCCCGCACTTTATGGAACCCCCAGGTTTATTACTGTGTTCACAGGGGCACGTCAACAGCCCTTATCCTAAGTTAGATAAATCCAGTCCACGCCATCCCATGTCATTTTAATATTATCCTCCCCTCTACACCTAAGTCTTCCAAGCGGCCTCCTTTAGGTTTCCCAGCCAAACCCAGCACACGTCTCTTCTCCCCCATTGTAATGTATTATCTAGATCTACATCATGGATTTGCAAAAACAAAGAAGTTATTATGGCAGCAGTGAACTAATCAGCCATTCACACTGCTAACAACAGGAAACCACACTGCAGCAATTCCCAACGAATCTCTTTCAAGGACTTCACAAAAAATGTTACAACTTGGTAGGAAAATTTGGTTAGGGAAATCAGAGATGCATAAAACAAGATAATATGTAAACTAATCATTAATAAGACGTAAAAATATTTCTGTTGGTGTTTACTGGAATGGCGTTGGTGTCCCTGGATGAGAATTGTCAGGACAATTGACAGAATGCATGGCACTGGAAGAGACATAAGACTTGGTTAAGAAAGAGGTGACTGTCAATTGATTTGCCTTCTTTTGCATGTCCTTACACATCTCCTTGAATGGTACCCTGACAGCCCCCATCTCCACCTTCCAGCCATGCATACAAGGCCTTGTCTGTCTTTTTGAGGAAGGGATTGTTACAACTTGGACAAGAAATTACAGCACTTGCTGGAGCATTAGACTTAACACTTCCCTTGATCCTGTCTTTATTTTTCTTGATGACATAAATAATCAATTCGTTAACATCATAATCATGTCCAACCACAACAGAGCTTATTCCCTTGTCCTTCAGCATGTACATAACACTTTTCAGACATAATTAGAACACAAGAGCAACAATCAATTCTAAAAGTTATGAAAAGCACAGTCAATGTACAGCCATACTGCACAGAAGGGTGGACACACTTGGTTGCTATTCAATGCACAAAGTAGAAATATCTGACAAGCAGAAGGAATACTGTAATTGTATTGTCAAAATTATTACAAGCTGTTTGAAGTGAGACGTTACTGTCCCAGAATTCAGCTTTCGCGGAGTACAAACAGTACACCACAACTGATAACAGAAACCATGCAATAACAACAATCAAGTTTAGTTACTGTGCTCTGTAACATAATGTCGAGCAACCTGGTAAATATGCACCGACATTTCAAGGACCCTGCTGCCTTCATCTTCAGGGTACCAGATGGAGACAGCAGGTTCCCTCAGAATGCCAGCATGTATTTACCAGTCTACATGGCACCAGGAGTCCAAAGACAGCAATCTTTATAGTTACCACCACAGGAAGATCAAATCTCACAAAGAACAGCCATTTATAAAAGCAAATTTATTTTTCTACAAAACATACACAGGTGACAACACTACAATACTTACATAAAATGGCATTCTATGGCACGCATTAATGAATTACCTTGAAACCACACTAACAGCAAACTAAAAAGAAGTGTTTACAGTATCAGAATCATCAGATACTGTGATGATAACACAGTTTTACTGGCTGGATAGGCAGAAGAGGTAACATGAAACTGCCGTGCTGTATAAAGATTTGATTCCCTGCATGTTTCAACAGCACAAGCTGCCTTAAAACAGCATCAACAGTGGACTGTTCGAACACTGTCATAATCTGACCATTCACATGAACCTATGGGAGAGACTGACACATCTGTGACAACTGCGCACAGCTGCCACAGGGAAAAGCACACACGGGTACATAATATTTTCAAGTCTGTAGTTCATCTAAATAATGAACATAAATTTAGTTCATACCTCACAATAGACCCACTACATCTAAAGCAGCCAATTAATGCTGCTTAGGGAGACAGTCTCTGCTTATCATCAGAATCAAACAAAACACAGACACACTGTGTGGGCAAAGTGCAGGACTTCCTAATGGGTTAACAACTTTCAGAAAGCACAACCTTTACTACAATGGCACTGTGCTGGAGGAACAGCAGACAGGAGCACTAAGTGTAAGTGGAAGTTATGCTTCATTTAGTATTAAAGTGTTCACCTGTGCTGGAAAAAGTTAATACCATACCTCTAGATAGAAGCACCATCTAGTGAGAACTGTTATTCTATAAAGCTTAGTATCTTAGTGTCCGTGTAGCTGTTTCAGAACCCCCATTTAACATTCTTTGATTTAATGTAGCCTCTCACTTAACATAAGGACACACTGGACTGCATCAGACTGAATGTATACTGCAGAAGTTGGAACATTTTTATTGAGTATGCATGCTGCCTCAGCTTACCATGCACAAAGAACTGACTTCAAATGATAGCAGGTTGTTGGCTGGGAAAAACACAAGCAATTTGGAACACAAGGAGGAGGGGGAGAAACATTTATTATATGTTTGTTGCTAACTGTTTCATTAATTGCCCAAATTCTCTCCAAATATTTTGCAGTCACTGGAGGTTGCTATAATCAGGGGTTTTGAAACTGGAGTTCTTTATAGTGCTGAACAAACAAAACCAATTTTGTGTCAATTTGCACACATTCCTCACAGTGAATCAAGATGAGAGCTGGGTCACATATACAAAGGTTGTGTCATTTTCCAATTCCAGTCAGTTGTGCGTGATGATCCATTTACGAATGAGTCATCTGTACACACCAGCCAGACAGAAAAATATTGTCACCAAGAATCCGAAACAGAATTGCCAAACACCGTTGTGCTCAGTGCACATCGGTGGATGATGCCACGTCATTAATGTTGTGCTCAGTGCACATCGGTGCATGATGTCATGCCATTAATTTGAAGAGTAACCTCTCTCCTTGCTGTGACATCTGTCTGTTCTGTCTGATGCAGCAGAGTGTGCACTTACCCTTAATGTTCAATACTCTCAAGTCCATAATGTCACTTTTAAAATTTCGCTCATTCAAGATTTCCCTCAGTTCAGTCTTCAGATCTTCTGAGTCCCAGACAGCCTTAGAGGTGGATTTCACTGTATCTAGAACATGAACTACAAATGTGACAACCATTCTAGCTGCCAGAAACACGGGTCTAATTTCCACACAATATCCAACCCATCATAAATACGGTCTTTGCCCTTCTGGGATATTGTACAGCATCAATTGGTAATTAGTCATCAATGTTTCGGGACAGCCTATCAGTCACCTTGAAGATGGGGCAGATAGGCTGCCCTGAGACGTCAGTAACGAACTACCAATCAACGCTGCGCAATATCGCAGAAGAGGGGAGACCTCATTTACACTGTGGCAGAAGCCTGAAATCACACAATCAGATGTGTTTCACCAATAACAAACTTTCTTCCTTTCCTATTGCTGTGCTCCACATTACTTCTGTGCACTTGCAATCCCACACAGATCTCACACACATTATTGCACATATCTACAGCTGGGACAAACACGAAAATCACACAGGATATGAACACAGGCACTGATTCACTTAGTGCATTGACTGAAAGATGCGTGCAATTTGAGATCGAAAGGCTGTTGTTAACCCACCGTGTGAAAATATCAGATACGACCTGTGAGAGGTAACACGATCCACACTCAGCAACAATGTGCCTCACCAGTAAAAGAAATGTTACTTTCACTCAGCACTCACCCACAGCAGGAAGGAAGCTTTTCTCTATCATGTAACTGGCTTAAGGCACCTGGTGACTGTTAATGCATCATTTCTATGTCTGTCCTTTAATTTACACCAAAATTAGTTGCAAGAACCATAGTACACATTTAATTGGTCACTTCATGTGCAGTAGGTCATTTAGACATGCATACAAAGGGTTAACACAATGAGAACTGAATAGGGGACTTCCACCAAAAATTATAATTATATCCTTCAAAGCAACAGAAAAATAACCTATGTGAAATCATCAATATTTGCATTAATATAGTATAACTCAAACCATCGTAACTAGGCTGTCATGTGCAGAACTACATGTTCTTCTCCTGGCATATGGTTGCCTTACTTGTTAACATTGCAATAGTAGCTAGAACATCAAAGGGATCACTCATGTTAAGAAATTAAGTTTTGACAGATAATGTTGTTCCTGTGCTTAATTAAGTGCCATGCCATAGAGACAAAAGCAGCAGCGGAGGTATAGCTCCATGCATGCAGATGAGTGGTCAATTTCATACCCTAGATGCTTTACTCCTGGGGAAAGAAGTCCCAGTGCCTACTGGCCAGAAGGCTGTCTGGGTCCCAGCACCAGTCTGGATGCCGTAAAGACAAGACATATCTCTCGCCTGCGCCAAGAAACTGTTCTCCAGTCCACAGCCTAGTGACTATACCAAATCAAATACCGCAGCTCATATTTTGTGGTGTATGTTATACATCATAGGAGTGAGGTCATTACGTTTAATTAACAACCAAGAAACCAGAAGAACTGCATCTGGATAACTGTAAGCAATCTCTACTCCACAGCTACAGCTGTGGGTTATTTTCTCTTTCCAAGTATTAAAACCAGAATGCAGTGGAACCCCCACCAGTGTTCCTTGATTTACAGTTTTCTCTCCGTTAACATTAAATTTCAGTGATCCGGAACCAATAATATCAGTGTCACCTTTTATACATTTAAGATTTTCCTCATTTCAATTTCAAATTCAGTGCTCCACAAAGAAACCTTAAATGAAGGGTTCTGCATATTAATGTACACGTCTGGCCACCGAACCTTACATCTGGGTATCCGGCATTTAAATCCCCCACTACTACAATGGTGGTGACTGGATCTTAGCTCGGCCATAAAGACAAAGCTTGTGCCATCAGAACAGTGTGGTGCATGGCCAACAGAGGTTAAAATACTATAGTGGCCAGCATGAAAATAGTCCCATTGAGGTCACTGCATATGAACGCAGTGTTGCCACACAGATATAAACAACACATGGCTGCATCAACAGACAGCGTGCAACTAAACAGGAAGCTGCGCCTCGGGCGAAGAACTGGCAACAATGCAGGGTGGCAGGGCGTGGGGGCGGGGCGAGAGGCAGCTGCTTGACCTTCACGGGACTATTTTCATACCTGTAACTCTAGATGACAATTAGCACTGTTCTACCCAGATTCTCTAACAGATATCATAGACCTGGCAAGTTCATGGTATAGGATTATAGTGACATCACAGAGCCAAAAGGCTGCAACAGTACATCCTCATCAAGCTTTAGAGATAGGGAATGCCTCCAGGTGCACAGTCTTGGCAGCTTGAAATGATTTTGTACGTCTCTGAAGTTTAAGCCAGAAATATGTGCACAGCAGACAGGAGCCTACAAGAACTGACAACAAAAATACAACTGCGAGCAGGAAGCCAGGCAGAGACATGCAGACGCCCTCAACTTCTGTAACAGAAACAGTAAAATTCTCATTCAATTAACAACATAAAGCACAATCCTTCAGAATTTGACCATCAATCACTCAATTAATTACCTGCCTTTTGTGGAAACAATAAGTTCATTACCATCTTCAGACAAGACCCCTGGACCATTTCCTTAAGATCCACTATATAGGTTGGCTACAAATTAACAGAAAATTTGGAAGGCCTCTAACTTCCTAGTCAGAATACACAGGGACAACTTTTTTACTACAAAGTATTCTCCCAATATTCACGTTTCTTTCCCCACAGGTGTAAGTTCATAATTTTTTGGCTAGTGGCATAATGATCAGAAGAAGTGCAACATACATAAGAACGTAACTTCCTACAAAACAATCTCCCAATGTCCCAGTTTCTCGCATGTTGTCACAGGTGCTCAATGTGGGCACCTTCAATAACATGACAAAGATCCCACCTATAGGCAATTTCATCCCACACTTGTAGCATATCCTGGTAAACTGCCACTACAGCATTCCTCTACTGACTTTTGAGCTTAAAACTTGTGTGTTTGAACATCTGGAGACTGCTTTGTATTAAAATATTTTTCCATGTGTGTTCTCAATAGAAAACTTCAAGCCCTCCAAATCAGCCACCACGTATTATCCTCCCATCTATGCCTAGCACTTGCACGAGTTTCTTTGCCCTCAGCTCTTCCTACTCTCCAGGCATTTCTTATTCTCACGAGCATCCTACAGCCCCTGCTCAATAGTGTCTATTGGATAGCACTGCTACGTGATTCTAGAGGATCATTATTTTACCTGAGCAATATCATTTGTCACTCTTCTAATGCATGTGATGGTGGCTACAGTTTACAAATAAGTGAGCTGAGCTGACTGCAAATCACAAACAACAGTGGTCAGATAACATAATGTTTCTGTGTATGGGAGATCTTGGGTTCAAATCTTGACCCAGAGACTGCCTATCCAGCATGAGAGCTTTCATGACTCCCATTGTTCCTCCAGAAAAATATTGGTTACAGTACCTCAGATTAGGTCATCAGCACTTCCATTCACGACACTTCCAATTCATTTTTCATTAAACATGCTAGTATTTGATCTTACATAATTTGAGAAATACAAAGTGCTGTTAGATGAAACATGAATAGAAAAGCAGACACTAACCAGATCCCACATTGACAATTGTAGAAGCACCAACAGCCTCATCAAGATCATCTGGGGTTATGACCCTGAATGTTCGGAACACTCGAACGGGATCACCCAGGGTTGAATTGTTAACCCACAAATCACGCCTTCTTCTTCGGGCAGGGTCAATGTTCTGCAGAAAGTGTCACAACAGCACATTACTTTCACAGCAACATAAGCCACTGTTGCACCTGCACTAACACATACAGAGCACATAAATTGCTTACATAAACATTTATCACAACATAAATGGTGGTTCCCTAAATTAACAGCTAGCAACTAAGATTGTATAATTCATGAAGCAGGGTCCTTTGGAAGCTGGTCAATAAATTTCCCCACTTTTTGTGAGTCATAACATTCATTAGCACATTCCAAAAGCCTGCCACTGAAAACCTCTCCTCAGCCAGCAAAATTTGAGCATGTCAAAGGATTAGTCACAGTCCATAATTTTTTAGGTTCTCACAGCATTGTTGCTGAGGATTCAGGTCTTCTGGGATAAGGTGCTGTGTCACTGGATGAGTGGTTCCTGAAAGGTTTGAGGTTGAACCCTCGAAAAAGGAGGTACTACATTTTTTCAACATGTTGGAGAACACTAATGCAGTCACACAGCATCACATCCCAAAGCACCCGAATTGCCAACAGCACTGCTGCGGTAGCCTCACACTTCACAAAGTTACTTTTGCACCTACCAGCCACCCTGTAAAGTGTACAGTGGCATTAAACACACAGCTGTGAACATTTTTAAACTTCATGAACTAAACAAAGATGCACCACCTATAACATGCTAACTTCTTTTTCCAGGGAGAGTCCCTGGTACTCACTGAATAACAGGTTTCTACCTCAGTGTAATTTTTGACAGTGACATAGAAAGAAATTCCAATGCAACTTGTCCACCTCAGTACAAATTCCACACCACGGATGCATGTGGTTGGGGAGGGATGTAAAGGTATAGCTGCCCTCACTCTCAATCCTATTACTCGATAAAGATGAGTGGTCATCTTCACATCTTGGCCAATTTATGCCCGGGGAAACCGCCCCAGGTAACCACTGAAAGGAGATTAGGTGGGTTCCAAAGCTAATAGGTATGTTTCGGAGAAAGGAAAATCTGAAATATTGTGACTATAACGGGAGCAGGGGTAGTTCAGTCAGTACGATATCAAGGCTATGGGATGGATACTCAGGATTTGATTCTTGGAAGAATGAGACCCACACAGAATCCTACGCAAGTGATAACGTGGGCTGCTTCTTTCAAGTTACATCTAGTGCCAGGATTAAGTATACATGGAGCTACACAGTACAGTTTTAAAAAAATACTTGTCTCAAACTGGCAGTGATCTATGGATAAACGTTATAGAAACAATGGCATTAAAGCTACCACTCAAGCTAACTCAGAAGCCTGTTTCAAAAGCAGAGACACAGACATAGTATGAACAATCACTTTTTGTCTTATTGCTCAAAAATTCCTGTATACACCAAATACACAGGCACATAGTCAAGCCTTCTATGGTTGAACAGCCATACAGAATGTAGCTGGTGTCCCAGCGTTGCAGTCTGTGCCTTTATACAGCTATCTGTCACAGCTGCTCTTGAAGTCCAGTGTCCATGCACAAAGCAGGTGGATAGGACTTGTGATTCAGATGCAGACCACATTGCAGGATGCAGGCTGCCACTGCTTATACCAAACAATGGGCAAAAGTTCGACAGAGAAAGAGACAATCTATAAATCATTGAATTCCACCTCAATTTTCATGCTAGTGATCACCAAAACAGACTGCATTGCTGCGTATTGCTGTGAAAACTTCAGATCCCATGTCTAGCAACACATGTTGCCAGGAACACATACCTGGCCTTCTACTGGACAGCTGTCGCATTCCGTCTTGCATAGCTCGACATTGCACTCCAATGTCAGGTCCATCACATCAGGGAACTTGAATGCCTGTACACACAAATCATACTCATTATCACCACCACCACCACCACCACCATCATCTTTCCAGAAATCAGTCTATTCAAATTACATGTGTCTGAAAACAAATGCTCAGGAAAATATCAGAACCTGATAAGGATGCTAATAAGGACCAATTTATGTTATTACATAATGAGGAACGGCGTAATTTGTGCATGTCACCTGGCATTCTTATGGTAGCAAAATTCATAATGTTATTACAGGCTGCATATGTAGCTAGGACCGATATTACATAACAGAAAACTGTATGATCGATGAAGGTCACCACTGTTGTTAAGGCCCTGAAACATGGGGCATGCTCTTGGTTGTAAATATTAAGATTATGCTGTTAGATACATGCCAACATTTCAGGGGAACCAGCTGTCTTCGCTTTCTACCCTGATAAAGGCAACATCGGAAACTATGTGCCAGACTACACAGCATCACATCACCACCAATCATTACCTCAATCATCAGATACTGTGTTAGAGTTACAATAAATTTAATCACAACAGCACCATGCTTCTTCTACATATAAGAGATGAATTACACTTCACCTGGAAGAAGGCATAAGCAATGATTGACAGTCCAGAAGAACCCGTGTCCCTAGTTTTCTGGAATGCCCCAATAAGTTTGGGACGCAGGACGCAGCCTCTCTCATCAGTAAGCTTTACCACATTGATAGAGGATATATCCCTTGCTACACAGTCTCGCACCTGAAACAGATTTCATCCCACCTTCCATCACTGAATCAACTGCGTTATTATACAGCATTAAATGAACAATGGCAGATATATAAGAATGAAGATTCAAGTCTTCTGAGATGTGATGCTGTGTCATTGGACAAGCAGTTCCTGACAATTCAAGGAGTGTAGTACCCTCCAAATGTTACAAACCACTTGCCCAGTGTCACAGCATCATATCCCAGAAGACCTGAATCCTCAACAACACCACTGTGAGCACCTCAAATCTTGCACAGGACTTATTTATTCATTTATATGAGATTTGAATTTCTCATGGCAGCAAGTATCAGTGCTCTGTGTTACAGTGCTGTTTAGTGTAGTAGATAGAGGCTAACATACTCGTGGAACCTGCTGGTTCCATCTTCAGGACAGAAGAGCAAGCCAAGTGGGCAATGTGGTAAGAACAGTGAATAGAGGACTGGGGCTATGAGTGAGACAAAAATAATGAGTGACCCTTAAAACAGATGTTTTGTAAATGTACATGGCACGGGGTAAAAATTGATGAAAGACACGGGAAGGAAAATGGGTAGAAGTAGACAGATAAAATAAGCAGAATAAAATAAGGCATATATCAAACTACATGACATCATATCCCAGAACACCATACATAATTTATTTATGATCTGAGAATTCCAATTTTTTGGAACGTGATGTTGTGCCACATCCGAGAAAACCTGAATTGTCAACTACATCACTGTCAGAACCTCAAATTTTGTATCTCTATGGTTTATTTTAAGAGGATGTCAGTAGCTCAGGTGACATAGCATCAAATGGTAGGGTGTTTAGACAATAACGAATTGGAAAAGATGTGGAAGGGAGCGGTCATGGCATAATTTGAAATACGGTCTCCACATTTCCTGAAAGCATTTATGAAAACATCTGTCAGATTTCAACCAGGGACTTTCTGAATAAGGAGCAGTGTTTCCACACATTCAACCAACCATGAAGACTGGCAAAACTGGGAATAAAACTGAAATGGTTATGGGAAAATTTAAGGTATTCTGAAATTCTGATGCCAGGAATGAACAAAACAGAAACAATCAGAACATCTGGAAAACAGGATTTAATGGGAGATCTGAGATTCTCACAATAGAGTTGCTGAAATTTAGGTCCTCTGAGATGTGACATTGTGTCTTTGGGTGTGTAGTTCTTGACATTTCAAAGGATCATAGTATCTGCATCTGACACTGAATATGAATGAACTATTTTCCTTCCAAACATTGAGAACAACATACTCAACACTACAGCACACATCCCGAAACATGGCTACAATTCAAATGAAGCTGACTAACCAATATATACTGCAGTGAAGCACTGCCATGTGGGGACCCTGCTAGAAAGACTGCCAACTGCAGGGAATAGAAATTTTACAACAGATAGTCTGTAAGCAAAGTTAAGCATCCTTACTGATGTCTTGTTAACCCTGTCATTTCTACTTGGCCTGAGAACACATTTCACAGGCCAATGACCTTGCATTTCCCAGACAAGATTCAAGAAGAGTTGAGATGCATCTGTCTGGCCTCTCATTGCATTGAAGAATCAATTAAACCACATGTAACTGATGTCAGTGTTCAACACAAAGGCCAAACACACATTTAGGATGCAGTTCAAACAAATCTGTTACCAAACAATGTGCACATTACCTGAATATCAAAAGCTGGGTCCCCTTCCACAGACACCACCAGCGTCATGGTTTCACCAATCTTAACTAGTCCAGTCGCTGCTGGAGCAAACGGTCCACGCCCCATCTGCAAAGTGAACACTGTTAATCCTGATATGTTCTGGTCACATGTGACTATTTATCTAACATTTTCAGGTGTAACTCATGAACTAAAGGTGCAGACAAAGTCCGTTTTCATTATTTCATGTTGCTATACTACCATGTTAAACCACAATAGCTACTATATTTACCACCATCCTTATTGTTATAAAAGATTAGGAATTAAAAAACATGCCCAGAGTCACTTTGCTCACCACATCCGCCACACAGACGGGCCTTGCATGGCACCTGAGGCCAGACAAACTGAACACTGGATAGAAAGAAGGGCCAACAGGAATATTCTTAAAAAGTTATTGTCCGACCAGCACCTGTGTGGTATCCGATGCAGAAGACCATGACATATACCTGTATGTCGAGACGCGCAACAGCGGTGTCACCACTGAAGGTAACGATCTCCTGGTTCAGCATTCCTATAGCCAGTGAGACTGACAGTGATTCCCTGATGTTGCCTTCCCACAGGCAGCGCACCCTGCGTATCGTGTCCCACACCTGAAATGAAACATAGTAGCAGTAAGGCTTACACTTCCTAGCCCCAAGCTACAATACTAATGCAGTATACTGCAGATATTACAAGTTTACAATACACTGAAGCTTTCACAGGCCTCAAACTTTTGAACACTCACAAGATGTGGACATTCCATAAGTAAGTTACAGGATGTATTTCAGTCGCATCCATCACTTCACACCCTACATTTCTCCATGTAACTGCCAGCCCAATTCAGACATTTATCCAGTAGTATACATCCACAGAAGAAACAGGTGGCTCATGGCACACACCCAGTGGCACAACCTCAGTTTTAATCTTATCACCAAGCCACACACAATGCCATAGTTCAAGCAGTTAGTCACTAATGTCTTACCCTGGAGGACTGGGTTCAATCCCAGGCCAGTCCTTGTAGGATTTATGGTGGACAAAGTGGCACTGTGACAGGTTTCTCTCCTAGTACTTCAGTTTTCTCCTGTCATTATCATTCCACCACTGCTCTATACTCATTTCAATCAACTGTCACTAACACTGCACATCCTAGCAACTGAGGGCATCATTCAACAGCAAGTGTCTTTGTTTAGACAGCTTTGTCAATGATCCACACGAATGGAAATTACTATGAGTGAGACAGTGCCAGGAGACTGCAGGGATATTGCTGTTGACCTGATTTTAGGATGCACATGCTATTCTTCATCTTCTGTTCCTGGACCGCAGAGCTGTGCTGACAAGGTCAACGCAGAAGAGCACCATTGAGTGCAGACATTGGGCCCTAGCTGCTTGCACACTGGAACTGAACAGGTTGTATATTTCCAGGACAAATGTCTCATTCCTTCTGGTGACATGAGACAAACAGGCAGTTTGTCCATTAGTCTCCATCTGCTGTACATCCATATTGACATAAAACATACCAGCATAAGAAATTCTCATCTGTAACTTACTGCAAATCCCTCATACCTCTCTCTGCAGAATTTGATCTTCCTACAACATTCCTCTTCAGATATCTTTAATAAAACCTTACAGGTGCATTTAAATGAAAACTGATCCCTGCTGTTGCAGTGTTACCTTATTTGTATGATCTCCTTGATGTATAAGATTCATCTCCTCTGGGATGTGTGACACTGTGTGACTGAGCAAGTACTTCCCAACATTTTGGAGAACCATAGTGCCTTGACTGCTTTATACAAAATATGAAGGTACTACAATCCTTCAAAATGCCAGGACCCACTTGCCAAACATCTGTGTCACTTCCAGAACACTTTAATATTCAGCAACATTACTGTGAGAAACTTAGATCTTGCATTCTCTTGTGTGTGTCAAAATACAAAATGCTTTCTCTGCTCAGAGACCACAGAAGATCATAAAGTTGCCGTCTGTTGACAAGACAAAATGCTAGCACACTCTAAATGCAGACTTCATAATATATCAAAAACATGGTGTGTTTGTTTGAATACAATGACTGAAACAATGCTACTCAACAATGTGTTAGTCAGGTACCAAAGGTTTATAACCATTTCTATAAAATACGAAACTCTAACATACCTCCTGAATGCCTGGCTCATTCTGAATCACCAATACATTCTCAAGATAAGCTTGACCTCCTTCCTTAAACTGGTCAATAAACTGGGTACCGCATGCACTGAGGTGCACTGTGAATGAGTAGCGTACCTGCCCAGTACCCTCATTCACATAGCGGCATGTAGCATCCTTGTAGAAACCCTGCATAATTAAACAATCCGTGTAACAATGCAAGAAATAAGAGTAAATAAAAAAAATCAAGTTGTGGGATGACAAAAAGGCAATGCACAATCAATCACAAACAATTATGGCCATTCAATGCTTGCCCCCTTCAATCAAGACTTACTTTAGAATAGATAACACCATAGAACGCTCTGTTAAACTCCAAGTTGATTGTCATCTGGTCTTTCGCACATTGCACTTCAATGCTGTGGATGTGTGGTGGATGGACACCCTCAATGTCATTGGTTTCTGTTGCTTGTGGTGGCTGTGGCTGTGGTGGCTGTGGTGGTTGTGGTTGAGGTGGCTGTGGTGGTTGTGGCTGAGGTGTTTGTGGTGGCTGTGGTGGTTGTGGTTGAGGTGGTCTTGGTGGTTGTGGAGGTGGTTGCGGTAGTCCTGGTGGTTGTGGAGTTGATACTGGTTGGTATGGTGCCTCACCAGGGGGCTGCAAGGTTGTTTGCAGTGGCTGATACTCCGTTTCTAACTCAGGACTTGGTGGGAAGGGTGGATAAGGTGGGTGGGATTCAGGGTAGCCAGTCGGTGCCACTGATGGAGGAAATGGATACTGTGTGCTCGGAGGCACTGGCTGAGGGTAGCTTGGACTGGGTGGGCGATGGGTTGATGGGGGAGGGGGCTGGGAAGGATAATAAGTAATACTAGGTGGTTGTGGTGGGGTGCTTGGGGGAAGAGTAGGAGAAACTGTGGGACTCGGTTGGAATGGTCTTGGGTGCTCTTTGGTTGGCTGTTCGGGGACAGGTAAATATTGTCGAGCTGGCTGCGATGCTGATGCTTCATGACGATTGGAGCTCCTCTGAACTGCAACAGCAAATTGAAGGCAGACACCATTTAGTGACAGATCTTATGTCATCAGATAACCAGATACAGTGAAACCCTGCTAAGAAAATTTTGAAAATTCCAAGAAAATCCTACTTCTTAAGTGGGAAATTTCTTAAGAGGGTAATTTTAATGAAATGGGAGAATTTTGCTGCTTTTTCATCCTGACTTCTTAGGGGGGAAATTTTCTTAACCGGGTTTTTCTTAACTGAGTTTCACTGTAGTTTGCACACATACATGTAATGAACTTGCACACTGCAAATTTAAAGAGTTCTGATAACACAGCTATCTTTACATACATAGTAACGTGATGCAACAACTTGACAGCATAACAGTATGCATTAAATGGTGCAACTATGTAGAGGTACATTATCAACGGCCTCTGGCAAAGGTAAACACTGCAATACTGACTGAAACATACCCCGAACTACCACTTATTTCTACTACCTTCAACACCTGTTCATAACTACAACAAACTATGATGACTACTAACATATATAAACACAGATACATATGGCTAAAATACACATGGATGTAATTAAGAACTTACTTTTCCTTGAAGGCTGCGTGTACCTCCCTTGAAGCCATTCCAATATTGACCTCACTGTAAGTTCTGTCTGTCGAATCTGTCTAGCTGTGAAAAAATAAGGCACTAAATTAAATTTAAACATAAGCATACATTACAGTACAAGGACAGCTGTGAACTTCCGAAGTCCTACATTATTCATGAATGCTGTGATCCTTCAAGCAAAAGTCACAAGCACAACTGCACATAGCCAAACAGTCCTTGATTCATGTTGTGATAAACAGCATTATTTCGCTTTAACACTGCCAAATTTTAGTGACCAACTATTCTATTAACATTGCCCGGACTTGGATGAATATTGTTTCCACTGGCAGCTTGTGGCATCTTCAATAGCCAGCCTCTCTTGTACCTTCATTAATTTAATGGCGGGGGGGGGGGGCGCTCTATTCTGTATTGTTTCACTGTACGTTTGATTTTTAGGAACATAACCCCAATGTTATACATGGATTTAATGTGGTTCATTTTGCAGAGTACAAATAGACCACAACAGTCACAAAACTTCTTTCAGCCCACTACAAATACAATAAATTAGATTTCCATACTTCTAAGCATTCATTAATTGATGCATTGGTTCATGTGACATGTCACATATTGTTCTGTTATTGATGAGAAATGCATGCAAACGTATAGTCAGAAAACCCAAATAGAAGAGACCATTCAGTGGTTTATTTGCTTTTTAAGTTGTCAACACATGAAATGCTTGCAATTGTTAGAGTAAGTCCCCACTTTACAGTTAATTCATTCTAAGGTTCCTGTACAAGCTGAAAACCATGGTAAGTACAACAGTGCTCAAATACAATACTATTACCGACGTATATATCTATTTCAACATAACTACAAAATATAACAGAAGTACTACGTACATACAGGAAAAATGTATCCTAGCAGAACATATCATACTATACCACATTACAATGTAAGAATCCTCTATATCCCATACTAATGACCATACAAGTTGAAGTACCTAACTGTTTACATAAAAAAATGTACTGATGTATCCATGTGTCTACGGATCCATATAACTTGAACAAACATAAGACAGGGACTTCCTGTATACAGCACAGTGTGTAAACAAGTTGAGTACCTGTACTCCATACTAACCCTCTGCATCATCAAGGTCAGGAGTGAAGTGGTCGACAGGGTCTAGTGACCCTGTGTGGAAAAACAAGGCATGTTGTTCATCGTCACCTGCCGATACCTTCACCAGTACCTGTGGAATTCCACATACACGTCAGAAAACAATGTTAACAGCTTTAACACATGGGATGCTCAACAAGTAAGGTTTCACAGGGCATAAGATTATAAAACGTCAGGCTTTGAATGTCTTTAGTACCATAAACATAACTTGGTTAATAATGTTGGGGGGGGGGGCGGGGGTAAAAATGAACATGGGCATTAGGAACTTTATTTTACAAAGGAGTCAAATTTGAAAGAGGGAAAAATTGGTCCCATGAAACGCAAGTTTTTCATTTTCTTTTTTCTGTATATTTTTTATTTTCCACTATTCAATTCAGTAACCTCAAAATTACGCCTATATTTAGTACACTCAGAGACAGCTGTCCACATTCCATGAAGACACTGCATAACTGCACTACTCACCATCAACAGTACCCAACCATGTATCTTCATATCCACATTCAAAGTGTCTCACCTGAAATACAAGATAGACACAGTCACTCCTGAACAATCGGAAGAGAGGCATGACTCCATTAGTGCTCTAGACCAGGCTCTCAAACATGTGGTTTTCCACTTTATTTTCTGTGGCCCTCTCACTGATCCTATTCTAATTACAAAATGTGTCCCAGCTCAGTGTTGAAATTTTTTTGACTTCAGCGTTTTTTGTTATTAGCCTGATGGTTCAAAAATGTTTGTTATGTTTTGATAACCTTGGTTACTTTATGCACCACGTTTAACATTCAAGAATTCTGTGTTCTGCTCACAGAGTTTCTTTAGGTGTTTTGTATTGATTTCAGAACAATTTCCATTACTCTCTACGGAGGATTAGTTGATTGGTTTTTATAACCGAGATGAAGTGTGTTTACCATGCAATGAGGATTGAACCAGTAAATATAACTAAGGTTAGTTTTATATGTTGTATACCGTGCATATTTTTACACTGCTTAGATAGACCAACAAATACACACACAGAATTAATATCTATAATTAAAACATTAAAATCAAAGAACACCTATGGGTATGCTGAAATTTCCACCAAAGTGTTAAAACTTAGTGCTAATTATAAGTGTTCACCATTAACTTATATCTGTAATAAATCCATATTGTCTGGAGTTTTTCTGATTGTTTAAAATTTTCTGTTGTAAAACCAATATACAAGAAAGGTGATACAATGGATCCAGCCAATTATAGACAATATCATTACTGACTTCATTTTCCAAGGTTTTAGAAAAAGCTATACATATTAGCCTATCTGAACATTTAAATTGTAACAAGTTACTTGTAAATAATCAATTCGGTTTCAGAAAAGGCACAGCAGTTAATGATGTAATTTTTAAGTTAACAAATGACGTTTTAAATGCTCTAAATAATAAAGAAGTGACTGGCAGTATTTTTTGCGATCATCAGAAAGCCTTTGATTCTGTAAATCATGATTTATTGGTATCTCGATTACCATGTTTTGCGATAAGTGGAAAGGCTAAATTATTATTGGAATCATATTTAAGTAACAGGTATCAAAGAATCAAGATTAAAAACTCTCATAGCAATTACAATACAATTTCAAATGGACTAAAATAAAATATGGGGTACCACAGGGCTCAATTTGGGCCCGTTATTGTTTCTTTTATATAGCAATGACTTACCTAAGGCTACTGCAGGTAAAGCTACTTCAATCTTATTTGCGGATGACACTAGCATACTAATTACAAGTCCTAATATTTCCCAATTTCAAAATGATAGTAAAATAGCTTTCAATCAGATAAATATGTGGTTTAACGTAAATCAACTCTCCTTAAATTTAGAAAAAACTCATTTTATTCACTATATAAATAAAAATATTGATAATGCAGGTATAAAGATAATACTTTGAAGACAGACAAATTTCTAACATAACTACAACAAAATTTCTTGGTCTTTATATAGATAATACATTCTCATAGAATACACATATTAATTATATTGCCTCAAAACTAAGTTCAGCTTGTTATGCTATGCGGTTGATTAAGCCATACGTGTCATTTCACATTTTGAAGATTATTTATTATTCTAACTTTCAGTCGGTAATGACTTATGGTCTATTATTTTGGGGACATTCTTCTGATAGTATATGGATCTTCAGGTTGCAAAAAAGGACAGTAAGAATAATGATGGGCTGTAGAAGAGATGACTCTTGTAGAAAGTTGTTTCCATTCTTAGAAATATTACCACTTCCTTCTCAATACTTCTTTCTCTTCTTTTGTTTATGACAAAAAATATGAAAAACTATACTGTCAATTCTGAGACGTATCAAATTGAAACCTGACAACATGCAAACCTTCACCAACCAAATGTTAATCTAACCAAGTATCAGAAGGGGGTATACTGTATGGGAATAAAAGTATATAATGCTCTACCCTCATATATTAAAAAGGAAAGTAATAATCCTAAAAGATTTACAGAGATTTTAAATTATTTTTAATAAAAAATAAATTTTATTTGTTAAATGAATACGCTAAGTAACAACTTAGTTAAATTATTAAATTGACTGTACTTACTCTTGTGTTGATATGTGTATTTATTTTGTAATAGATTGACATGTGTAAGTTATATTTTATTTAAATGTTAAATTGTACTGTGTTATCTTACATATCATGCTAGATATATAGTTGTTTTATTTACATGTTGATATGATGAAGACATTGTTTGTAATAAGCAGACATCCATTACTATATTGACTATATCCATATCCTAATGGTTTTTGTAACCCTGCAAGGGATCTAATGGAGTGTGAAATAAATAAATAAATAAATAAATCAAACACACTGTTTACAATTATATACTTGTATCAACGTCACCCCTACATGTTTCGGTGGTCAAGCCACCATCATCAGGGGGCAACAAAGGTCACAGGCTCCGTTCTGCATCTAAAGTCATACAATATTTCATTTAAGAAGCAACCCAGTGTGCCAAACTGTGAACTTCATATTCACCGAAATCACTAACCTTAAAATAAGGACACTTTATTTTTGGTATAAGCTGCTCGATCTTACATCGTCAATCTTGAATTGTAACTTATTTATTTCATGGCAGGTCGATACCAACAACATAACACAGCATTACTGAATTTGACATATAGGCTACTTTATAAGTTGCCATACCAAATACGCAGTTTCGTTATTCCAGGACATCTTTGGCGATAATGGACGTTTTCGGCATCGTACTTATTAATCTTACCATTGTCCGTCGAAAGTTCTCACGATCCGAAGCCGTTCGATCAGTATTTTCAGTAATAAAGCAAAACGCCATACTTCAGATTTATCCGTTTAAAACGACAATCATTAAAACTTTACTTTCGACACACGGTAAACCACCAATCACGCATTAAACGAACAACGTTCCGCTCTCTCCCATGCTTACAATTACGAGCATTATTATTATTGCTACCAGATGGCATAATAAATAGGCGGAGTAGTAGGGATATTCTGCCTGCAGTGGGGAATTTATTATGGAGCTAGAGCTGAAGTAAAACATGTTCCCAAGACAAATATGGTTGTAAAGTGACATAACGAGAACATCTCAAACTTATAAGCCGTTGAATTTCTTGTTGTAATATGAATTAATATTTTCGTATCCTGATTTTGAGTTCGACCGTCCACTAAAAAACCCTTCAAAGATCGACTGAAGTTGTGATATTTAGTGATATTTTGATGCAATACCACGTTTACATTTCGTTTCCACAAAGGTTTGAGGTTATGTTGTTCCTTAGTAGTCGATGTGAACTTGTAACAGTTAACGTTAAAATTATACGCTAAGGACGTGCTAACCCACCAAATTACTGAAAACACACAAGAGCAAGCAATGACATCAAGTGGAAGGAAAAAGTCTGCATTCACTGAAGAAGAAACCAGTGTTCTTCTGGATTTATGGGCTGATGATCGCATACAAGCGAAATTCAGTAATTCGTTTCGCCATAACCTGATATGGGAAGATATCGCGTTACGAATGAAGGGAATGGGTTACAATAGAAATTGGAAAGAGTGCTACAATAGGGTAGCTAACCTGAAAAAGGCTTTCGCACGAAAGAAGCGCGATTTCAAAACAGGTAATCCTTTTTTTTTATCCTTGTCATATTAGCATTTAAAAGCCATCCCAGATTGTCCCATATTCCGATTATGCGTGAAAATATAAAGGTACGAAAAGTTTTGTTCTAATTAGGTGTAATAAGATTGCTGTTTTCGAGAATATAACGCCATGTGGTCTAGTAAAGACGCACAGGCGTTTTAGAGGAACCTGCACCCTCCCTCATTAGGGCAGATGAAGTTGAAGAATAAGTCAAAGCAAATACAAGAGTAGCTACTGCTGTTGCAGCAAGTAATGAAGAAGGGAAGAGAATTTGATAAAGCATGGGAAATAAAAATACCCACACCATACGTTCTTAACCTGAGCACTAAATACAGGTGAGTGGTGAGCTTCATGCATTGGCTGGTGTACACCTGGAGAAGTAGCTGCCTCCAGTACCTATTGAAGAGGAGGCTGGGTGGATCCCAGAGCTGGTCTTGATACTTCTGAATGTAGAAAATCTCCTGCCACTCCCGGAAATCAAAACACAATTTCTCAGACATTCAGTCCGTAACGTAGTCACTACACTGACTATGCTTTCCAGTTCCCATTATGTCCCCTGTAGCCTTCATTTTATTTGCACCATAATGTTGTTCTGTATTTGTTACACTGACAGGCATTGCTGATGCAGCAGACTGGACATATTGGTCCCATCTGGAATCGCTCTTGAAATCACTGCCCAGCAGCACTAAGACTGTCAATGAAGATGAGGACGAAGAAGATTCCTCAGACCAGTTTTTAAAAGAACTGGAACCAGGATGTGGTAATGCTTTCCATCTTTGTGTTAACTGTAGCTCAAATTAATGGCATAGGTTACTTAAAAACACCATGTCATCATATAACCCACTGTGTGGGAATGCCAGGCAAGACTTGTGACATGTAAGATGGTGTGTATGTAGCAAAAATGAATCTTGTCCACACCAATTCTCAATTAACTCTGGTCTTTTATTTTCACTTGTCATTCATCCAGCTTGCAGCAGTTGTTTACTATTGACGTATAGTATGTCTTTCCTTTTTCGATCAAACATTGGTTTTAATTTTAAACCGCAAATTTTAGTTAAAAATATTGGTACAGGTTAAGTTGCCCCTGTGAATGCCATCAAGGCATTTGGGGGAGTGAAGGTGTAGCCACATGCATTCTTGTTCCCAATCTTGGATGGAGATCAGCTTCATACCCCAGCTGCTTTACCCACACAGCAACAGCCTGTGGCACCCACTGAATAGAAGGCTAAATGGGCCCAGAGCCTATCTGGAGAAGAAAAAAGTCTTTTGCCTCTGCCATGAATTGAACCACAATTCATCAGTCATCCAGCCTGTAGCCTAGTCACTATACTAACTGAGCTATCCTGGCATCAGTTAATGAATATACAAAAGAAAAATTCTTATCACTAAGAAATTAACCACTAATATATGAGCCAGTATAGGTACTGTTTTTTGTTGCTCAAACATGGGGATTTTGGGTTCACACCCTACTTATGCCATTTCCATGATATTTGTGTTTACATACCATCCTGTGCAGATAGAAGCCTTATAATGGGCTCATCCTTGTGAAAGGAGTCCTACCAATTTTTGGTAAAAATCTTACATACAGACATTAATTCTGAGTTGTAACAGACTGGAGACACTGCCCAGAAAAGCAAAGAATGAGAATTACCCTCATTCATTACAACAGAACTTTGGCGGTTGATGTTGTAAGAAAACAAATCACCAACCTACGACAACCAAATATGTCTTACAGATTATGTTAATGCATTATAGGTGACAATCATGAGGAGGAAGATGATAATGGTGAAGGTGAGAGAGAAGATGAGATTATAATTGATGACACAGCTTCACAGCTGAGCGATCCATTTGCAGTAGTGATGGAAGATCTAGATGAAGATGAAGATGCCATGCAGCCATCTCACACAATGACAGCTACAGTGCCAGTACAGCCTTCACCCACTCCTCAATCACATATAAAGAAGAAACCTGTCATGTAAGTATAGGACATTCTGGGGGCATCGTACCAAAATGTCAAGTGCTTACGTCCTCTTAATTTTTATACCAACTGTAAGTTGTTTTTCTATTTACATTGATGACCAGTAAGCCAATTGTCTTGGACATTACAACCCCTGAAGATAAGACAACTAAATTGTCTCAAAATGTCAGAAACTGATTACCCACTGATGTGGTATCATCTCAGAAGAAAGTAAACCTCAGAAAAATCTCTGTCTCCAACAGGCATTAAGCTCTGACCCACCTTGTAGTCTCATCACTGCAGTGGCAGAGCTACAAATCTCATGTCCAGTATGTATTTAACACAAGTAACCCTTTGGCACTAGAAGTAAGTGCCCGGTATACTTTGCAAAAGGCCCAGGATTTCAATGACCACCCACTACTTTGCATGTTCTTGGCAAAAACCTGAGGTGGCATTCTGCTTTCCCAGTATCACTGTGTGTTAAATAAAGTTTAACACTTTTTAATCTGTTTATAATATTTACAAGTGAGTAACACCAGCATATTATTTCTGTTTCAAAAACAGAGGCCGATTGCCCCCTGAAACAACTAGGACCACCTACCAGACTGCACGGTGTCACACTAGAGAAGATCAGAGTCTAAACTTTCACAGCCATCAAAACCTCAGATATCAGCCATTCTACTTATTTGTCATTGTCCACAATCCATTCTTTCGGCAAGACATCTTTCACTGTCCTTAGATAGATACTGAAATTCATCTCAACCCTAGAAGACTACTGATCCTGCATAAAATCTGAAATCATCCATAACCACTCTTGCATTATACACAGTGTCTGAATTGGAAAATTTTTAGAACTGAAATGTTAAGGAAAAATATTTCATAAAACTCTAATTTAGGGTGGCTGTATCATCCAGAATGTGTGTAATTGTTGTAATTTTGTAATTTTTAATGCTGTTGCAGTGCACGCTAGTCCACTTCAAGCACTGGCCATACAACCTATCAAATTCTGGTCATGATCATTAGCCAGACACTAAAAACAGCCACGTCCCTCACACATGTTCATTTCATGTAGTCAGTGTAACCTTGTGTTTGTCTGTTGTGAGCAAAATGAATTGCACCAGATGAAAATGCCATACTGTTACTTGGTTTCAAACTTTATTTTGTTTATTTTTCCCTACTATTTCAGTAGGAAGAGCAAGCGAAGAGCACATTCAGATGACTACTACATCAGGCAGTTGATTGAGAACGACAGACAGATGTTGCAAAACCAACAACGACAGCTGCAGCTCGATGAACAAGTATCAACAGCAGCAATGCAGCTGTTCAATGCTGTGACTGAATATCTGAACAAAATGAACAGTGCCATGCAGCCTCCAACGGGACCAAGTACCTCCCCCCCCACAAGCATACACAATCCTGTGGCAGCTTCCAGCTGTTCTAAGCCATCATCTGACACAGAACCCAGTAATGTTGCTAGAACAATACACACACGCAACTCAGACAGCCCTCCAACAGTACGATCAGTGAAGAGGCTGTGCACAACGGACATTTCTCAGACCCTGAAGTGCAGTGGTGTTGCAAACAAAGTTATTGTGGTACCTCAAGAAGAGGATATAAATTGAGATTTCGGTAATAACCCTTGATGGAATTTCCTGCTGAATTGAACAACTGTCAGTTAAATATTTCATTCATGAAACCAACAAATGCATGCTTGATACATACAAATACAGTCCCATATTGCTGCTGTGTCTTTTGGTGTCATTTATGCCATCATCAGGGAGCTCCACACCAAGATTTTAAATTTACTAAACTATAATAGCTTACAAAAGTAATTCATATTTATTACAGTATTCTTGCAGCTAATGTTAACCATGTAGTGTACATAAACTGTGGTTAAAACAGTATTTTTACAAGTATAATATATTAGAACTACAAAACAGTAATATTTATGGAGTTTTCATTAAATATGGTTAAAAAGCTGTATGTTGACATGCTTTAGTTTTTCTTTGTATACAAATGTCTAATTCATCTTCAATTGCTTATGGATCTTGTTCCTGTATGATGTATTGCAAATTCCGTGTAAAGGGTGTGTCTGTTGGTTTCATGAATGAAATATTTAATTTAATCAAAATGCACAGAATAAGCAATGTCAAAACATGAACAACAATCAGTTTATCACAAAAGATTCTGCTCAGGGCAGTTGGTTAAGTGCCTGTATATTTTTCATCTTTGTATTTTACAGGCTATAAGATTACGAGGAAAAATGAATAAATATTATAATGTTTGGTCACTCAAATTTGTCAGTGTTGAAACAAGACTAAGTTGGTTGGGGCAATATTAAATGAGGACTGTGTTTATTTGAAGATGTAATTTATGTTGAACATTAAGCATACATATCCACTGCATGGGATGACATATTGCTGTATGTTTACCAATCAAGCCGATAATAAAAAATACTTATTTGCCTTGTTTTTGACTGTTGTAACCTCTACAAACCCACTCGTTTGGCTCATGCATGATGAGTGGAAAAAATCTTAGCATTTATTGATTTCTCCATTGTCATAAAACAGTAAACATGAACATTAAATGATGGCATACATACACATTATGTAACATATGAGGCAGTATTTTATACATCTTGTATGTCACATGCATGGCTGGACTAAGGGACAGGCCAGCTGGGCACTTGCCCAGGGTGCAAACCTATAAGGGGCACTAAGACATCACTGGAATAATTGGAAATATGGTGCTACTAAACTCAGGTTTCCATACGCAAAAGAATTTCTCCAAAAATTATCCGCAGTTTTGGCACCCACCCTCAAAAAGTTTCGCCAATCCTGTCCTAGGCCAAAAAGTTTAAAGAATATTGCTTTTAAGGGATGTCAAATTATTAGCCTGCTTGGGACACCTACATGTCTTGGGCCAGCCCTAGTTGCATGACATAAGTAGACAGGTGTGGAACAAATGCGGTCACATGGACAGGCACAGCTCCTACTGTGCAGAAATGTCTGGAAAGTCAAATTTTCGTGTGGGTAGTGAACTGAGTAAACATACCTTGCACACTGTCTGTCAGTGTGGCAGGTGTCACACGATGCCCCAGCAGATGAAGGCTTTCTATGTGATAAAAGCTCTGTGCTTGGGGACATCATAAAAGGGACACTCTGTATGCATAACACTGTTTTCACATACTTCAACTTATTGTTTGGAATGCACCAATTTTATACATAACTATCCACAGCAGTATCCACAGCATTTTATCATAGCATTAAAACGTCCTGTAATCAGGAGAGTATTTTGGAAGATGGGGCATAGCAGTGCAGCCTTGCTGGCAGCAGAATACAAGGGTAGGAAAAATGAATATTTTACATAAAAATTTTGAGTTTCTGCACTTAAGAAGTTTTAAATTATTCAGCCAAATAAAATGAAATTCAGCAAATGACCGTGGTTTTTTTAAAGTTCATATCCTCTGTTAAGCACAACCAACTCATCCCAGGCGCCATATGAAGCTAGCTACGCCACTGCCTGTCATCACATTGCCCAGCGCATGCACAGCAAGACATGTGCATTACTCTGCTGTTTATTATTGTTCAAATGTTTGTAATAGCATATCCTAACCCTGCAGATTCCCACCCTAAGTGTGTGGTTTTTTTGGGTTCATTTTATTTTCATGAAAACTAACTCCATGGGACAGATTCCTTGTTAAGAAGCTAACGATTCCTTACTTAGCCAAGAAATACCCTGCATTTTATTGAATCCAAAGGTTCATTACCATGTTCACAACAGCCCACTACTTTTCTATATCCTGAGCCAGACTAATCCTGTCCATGCCCTCCCTTTCTATTTCTTTAAGATCCATTTTAACATCCATCTATGCCCAGGCCCCCCATGTGGTCTCTGTCCCTCGGGTTTCTCCACCAAAACCCTGTATGTATAGCTCTTCCCTCATGCATGCCACATGTCCACCCATCTCATCCTCGATTTCTTCACCTGAATAACATTTGATGAACAGTACAAATCGTGGAGCTCCTGCCTGTAATATTTTTCTTCATCTTCCAATCGTTTTCTCCCTCTATTCACCAAAACACTCAGCCTATGTTCTTCTCTGAATGTGAGAGACCAAGTTTCACACCCATATAAAACAACGGGAACACTCTTAGTTCTTATGACACCGTTAAATGAACCAGACATATAAGGCTCCGTGGTTCCGCGGTTAACTGTTTGACAACCACTGACATGAGCAATACGGTGCAGCAGTCATTCATTCGTTCCCTTCCGCCACTTGCGTGAAGATGCTGCTCGGGGTGAAAGTGTCCGGGCAGAGAGAGTAGAGAAAGTCCCCTGCCTCTGACCTTTTACATTTGCATCGACCGCAGACGTCAGAACACCAGCTATCACAGGCGCACACATTTTACATTAATTTATTTACTGTTAATTTTCTTGGAGCCTTCAGTAACTCATTAGAAATGCGCATCGTCGAATGATGGGATTTTAACTGTACAATAAATTACAGAGGATGTGAAAGGAAGCGGTCGTGACGTAATTTGAGGTACTACGATGGAGCTGGACGAGAGATGTTGAAGAACAAACAGGCAACGTATGTATAACAAAACACAGGCGCGTTCGTGTGACCACTGTTGTCGTGGAAAAGCAATAATATTACATATTATGTGTGTGTGTGTGTGTGTGTGTGTGTGTAGTCTTAGCTATCCAGCATGCAAAGCGCATGCACCGCGTTATATCGTCAACTGTGACCTTTCCGGCTCTACCATATTTTCCCACATTATCTCATAAACGGCAACATTTTCGGGAAAAGGTTATTGAACATAAAATGTGGAGGTGGAGCTTGACACCCCTGGAGGTTTAAGCCCAGAAAAAGAACCCTCAGCGTCTACTGAACTGGCGGACGTCGAACCGGTGTTGACACAGTGATGAAAAGAACCCCCTCTATCCCAACTGGCAACAGAATCCTGGAGACGCGTTTCCTAGATACCACTGCTGCGTATGAGAGATACAGTATGCTTTGTTCGGAGTAAAAGGGACGGGCACCATGTGAACGCGAACGCTTAGTTAAGAGTAAAACCGTCGTGCGCGTTACGAATTACAACCGTCCACAGCTGCGACGCTGCATAGCGACCTACGATGGCGCACGCGCTGCAGTTGTAGAGTGGAGTCGCGGCATACGCGCATTTAACTACACGCATTTGCAACAAAGAGCGAAACACGCGGCGGGCGACTTACTATATCAACGAAGCCTGCTCTTGCGTGTCCTGGTTCGACACCAAATCCTGATGACCCCCAGGAGATGAAATCACGTTCGATATAAAGATGACTGCCTCAAAACTAAGTGTGAGGAAACAGTACCTGGCTCACCTTGACCACGTATTCTCGGTTACACCGTTTTTATACGTACGGCAATCTTCTGCCGTCCCCTTTTCTATGTAACGAAAAATAGTATGGCCAGAGTACTTTACTTGTAAAGTGTGCACTGTTTATATTAACCCTTTAAAGACGGAACGTAATCTGTTTTATATAAGGACTCGGTGCGTACCGCGCTGTAAACACTCTCCACCTCGGTTATAAAAACCATTCACTCACTCCTGTATAAGGCAAAAGTTGCTGTTTGATCTGAGATCCGTACAAAACACATAAACGCAATGTCACTACAATGCAGAAATGTTTAATGTTAAACCAGGTGCTACGTAAAGTACCTGCTAGGCTTTAAAAGGTTAAACACACATTATAGGTGGCTCTTTGCGGCGCAACAGCCCAAATCGGGCCTAGGCCGCCTCATTGTTGAGGTGTTCTACATCACACACAATTAGACACACATAATTAACACCCGGTAGGACTCCCCTGACTGAGTGATCAGCTCGTCGCACAGGCCGCTACCCACGCAACACACAACAAACACACGAGACGAAACTCCATGCCCTCAGCGGGATTCGAACCCGCGATCCCCGTGATCTAGCGGCTGCAGACGTACGCCTTAGACATCACAGCAACCGGGATCGGCATCATAGAGTATACACATGTACAAAAGCACGTGCTTGGGCGATATGAGGTACTGACGTCTTAAAGGGTAATCCTGACTGCAGGCGATTGTGGGTTTAGGCGCCGTCCTCAGAACATAACCCCACGTAAGATGCGACTCCACTGCCATCAGAGGTTATGTAATTATAGGCAATAAAACTGGCATTGCCCAACCTGTTTCATGCAGCCTACACTAACGGATGCACCGTGCCTCTAGCTACACCGTTCTCTGTCGGCAACACATCTGCTGCACCACAGCACGGCCCAACAGAACTTCCTTACCGGATGTACTGTTAATTTCCCTTTTATCAGATTCAAACTTTGGCATCTTCAGCTGTCACACATAACTGTTACTCTTAAATCGGCCACATCGGAATCAACGGCAGCACTATCGAGAACTGAACCTTCTGGTCTGCATGCCGAAGATGTCTTCTTTGAATCTCGACGCGGACTCGCACCACCCTGCGACCTTCGTGGTTGTACTTAGTCCCTCCAAAGAATTCTGGAACGGTATCAAAACCATGTGACGGCCACTTCCTCCCACGTCCTTCCCAATTAGTTATTCTGTGTAAGCTGGTGCGATGTGAACGAGAGCAATTGGATAGCACTGTGTCGGTTGGAACCGGGGATATTGCGGCGTTTGAGGACAGGAGCACGAAGAATGTACCAGCTGTGCGGACAGGAGGGGAATTAGCGACATGGAGAGCGGTATTCTGTTTAAACGTGCGAAGAAGAAAAGCTGGAGAGAAAGCTTCTGAACAGTAAACGGTTAAGTATAAAAGATGAAATGGCCTATAATGAATGAACTGGTTGTGCCAACGTCACGGATTTGAGGAATTTAAAGAAGTCATTACATAAGAAAAAGTGTAAATGTGACAACCAAGAAAACAGAAAATAGAACAAAGGGTACAGGAAGAGAATAAAGAATTGCTGCAAAGAGGGATGGATAGTGTATAGACATTACTCGGAACACACACAGAATGTAAGGGAGATCGATTTGAACTCTGAGTGAGGCAGAAGGCCTGCTGCCAGCGGTCACAGCCTTTGGTAATATGTGGAGGGGACTCAACAAAATGTTCTTACCATCAACAGAAGCAGCAGCAGCAGCAGCAGCAGCAGCAGCAGCAGTAGTAGTAGTAGTAGTAGTAGTAATTAATCATCCTACCGCTCAACGCTATGTAGAGGTAAAGGTAAAGCTGTCCCTGTACACGACTGGAAGGCATACAGAGGGAGTAGAGGAATAGCTCCACTCACTCTTAACCTCGGCACTAGTTGAAGGGGAGTGGTCAACATCACGGGCCAGCGACTTACACCCCGGGGGGCTGCCATTCATTGAATTACTTAGCTGTATTTACACGTTTTGTACGGATTTCAGAACAAACAACGATTATTTCCCCAAACAACATGAACCGGTAAGATGAAAGCAAGGTATATGAAGGAGTGAAGGTATAGCTCCATTCATTCTTAACGTCGGCACTAAATTCAGCTGAGTAATAACCTTAACGCCCCAGCCGCCTAATCCTCGGGGAAAGAGTCGCCGGCATCCCTTCGATAAAACACTGGGTGGGCGCCAGGTCCGGTCTGGACGCCTTCGGAAAAAAACTACATTATCTTGCCTCTGCTGGGAATCGAACCATGTTTGCTTGGTCGTCCATCTCGTAAGCTACTGCCTATATTGATGAGCTGTCCCACCTTAGCCACATTATGTGTTTCGACTTCATACTTGAAAGTGCAGTGTGTTTGCTGTGCGGCAAGACAAGAATCTTAAAATGTTTTTATAATCTACTAAGAAAAAACTGCGTTGTTTGTACGGGACCTGAAGTGACAAGCAGCGTCACAGGCGAATGGCGAGGATTTAACTCAATACGCAAATAACGTCTCGTTATGGTGTTTATTCTACATGCCTTCACTTTCTCTTGACACGCATTGGACCGATCCAGTGATCTTATACAATGTGTTATGACTTGCAATGCTCGCAGTCATTGTGCAACTGTTCCACAGAGAGGCATTAACATCTCACGTTCTTCAGAAAAGATATTTTGTCAGAAGAAAGTACCTTTCTCTCTGTCTGGCATCTCCTGTCTGACTCAATGTTTGCTCTGCGGTGCCACAAGTTTACAAAACACTCAAATGGAAATTGCAAGTTTTTGCTATCAAGGTACAGTACATGCACGGTTACCACATAAGTGAGTTTGTTACGTCAGAGGGCACAGCAATTACTGCGGCAACCTGCTCGTCTGGGATAGTGAAGGTAAAAGGTAAACGTGTAATGAACATTTGATTAAAATTACCCGAACTTCAGCTCGTACCGCGCAGTAAACACACTCCGTCTCGGTTATAAAAAATTAATGCTGCACTTAATGCTGCATGGTGAATTATACATAAAAATTCAGTCCGTACCGCGCAGTAAACACACTCCGTCTCGGTTATAAAAACCAGCCAGTTAATGCTGTATAGGGAAATAATCGCTGTTTGTTCTGAGATCCACACAAAACACATAAACACACTGTGTGGGCAGAACGTAGAATTGCTGAATGTTAAACCTGGCGGTACGTGAAGTAACTACTGGGCTTTAGAGGGTTAGCATCGCACGATGGGGGAACGAACCCTAGCTCCACGCACTCTTCCCACCTCGACCCTGGATTGAGATAACTGGTCACCGTCAGCCCCCGACCGCTGTTCTCCAGAAAGTACATCGCCCAGCACCACTCGGGTGGCCCCACAGCCGGTCAGAAAGCCGTGATACAGAACTGTTAGCTTACGTCACTCATCCAGTTGTGCTGCACGTATAGAGAACCAATAAATATGGTGAAGCACAACACAGGTTTGATATAGAGCACCTAACAACAGCTACATGTTTCGGCTTCTAATTAAGCCATCATCAGGCTGTAGACGATTTTGCTTGTACATTACGCCTTCTTATACAATCTTGTACAGCCTGACTATGGCTAAATTAGAAGCCGAAACATGTAGCTGTTTTAGGCTCTCTATATGAAACTTGAGACTTGCGCTCTTCTGCGATATTACGCAGCGTAGAATGGCAATACTTTACCGACGTTTCGGGACAACGTATCGGTCCCACTTTCAAGGGTCAAGAAGTTCAAGAAGAAAACGACTTCTTGGCCCTTGAAGATGGGACCGATACGTTGTCCTGAAACGTCGGTATAGGATTATAATTCGAGGCTGCGTAACACCCCAGAAGAGCGCAAATTTCATCAGCATCGCGGCGCAAGCCTGAAATCGCGGGTATATGACACATATCTTGTGTCCTAACGGCATTTATTGGCTCTTTATTGAAAATCTGTTCTTTGTCGAGGATCGAACCCCAATTCCTCGATGGTCCAGCTCGCAGCCTGGTTACTGTAACAGCTTCCAAATACTTTATGCACTGTTAATGTTAACGTTCGAATTAAAGAAGCCGGGATAGCTCAGTTGGTTTTGAAATAAGGCTACGGCATGGACGACCGAGGAACCGAGTTTGATTCCCAACAGATGCAAGAGAGTCCTCTCTTCTCTACAGCGCCTAAACAGGCTCCGGGGCCACACAGTTCCCTATTTAATGAGTATCAACTTATCATTGCCCGGGGTTAAATCTGACGGAGCATGAAGCTGACCATTCAACTCCACACATTGCCGTTAAGAAAGCGTGGAGCTAGTACATCCACGCCGCTCTATTCCTCCACGGCAACGTGCTTAATACGAATCAGGAAGCTTAATTTTATGCAATTTTTTCCAGCCCCCTGTCCCTCATCCCTCTTAGCCCCAAATATCTCCCTCAGCACCTGTTCTCGAACACCCTCAGCTTATTTTTCTCGTTCAGTGTGAGATACCAAGTTTCACACCCATACAAAACAACAGGCAAAATTACAGTTCTGTGTATCTTACCCTTCCAAGAGCGCACCTGGGAGGGGGGGGGCTGCCGGGCTGCAGCCCTCCCCCAAACCTCCCAAAACTGAAATTTAATAAACAGATTTTGAACATCTTATGATATCAGAAGTTTTACATGATTTACCTTTCAGCCGAAATCAGCCACTGAAATCGGCTGATGACTGGTACATGAGAATTTTGAAAAATAAATTAATAAAATTAAAAAAACAAGAAGACAGGATTCGTATGCATATAAATGCAGCTGCAGACAGTGTTGTACTTACAGCATGATTTTTATAATATAATTTTTAAAATCGTACGTAAATTATATACGGCCCCAGGGTCTGTCCTCTCCCAAGGAAAAATTCTGGGTGCGCCCCTGTACTCTTTATATTTTGAACAGCAGACTGGAAGACATATTTGGAAAAACTTTACTGCCGATCAACCGAAGTGGAAAACGCATTAACCACGGTTGCCTAATGTAACACGCCACATGCTGATTTCTTAAATGACGCGTGCTGCGAAACTCACGTTACGGTTACTCTATGATACTCAACATAAATTAACGTGAAAGAAGATAAAGTCGTCCCTGTGCACGCCATGCAGGCGTAAAAGGGGACTAGAGGTATAGCTCCACACATTCTAACTCCGGCCCTAGATAGAGGCGAGTGGTCAGCTTCACATTCCGACCGTTTTACCCTCGCGGAACGCGTCCCAGTACATATCGTATACGAGGATGGGTGGGCCCCAGGAACCAGCCGACCGACAAGATGGCGCGGTGCGTTACATGCAGCAATTTAACCTTTTAAAGCCCGGCGGTAACTTTACATACCACCAGGTTTAACATTAAAAAATTCTACGTGGTGCCCACATTGCGTTTGTGTGTTTTGTACGGATCTCAGAACAAACAGCAACTTTTGCCTTATAAAACATTAAGAGATTGGTTTTTATAACCGAATTGGAGTGTTTACAGCGCGGTACGCACTGAGTCCTTACATAAAACAGATACACTTCGTCTTTAAAGGGTTAAACAAACAAGCCATATGGTGATGGCATTATTTGTGGGAATTTGAGTAAATGTAGGAACTGGCACGCACTAGGAGAACTGCAACAAAACGTACAGCTGTGCTCCAGGCTTCCCTGGAGAAACTCATCATGTTGCATCAAACAGGAGGGAATGAATAAATGCACGCACTGCTGAGGGTGATGGACATCTACAGCACGTAACACGAAAAGTAAAGTGAAAGCAAAGTTGACCCTGTGGAAGCCATAAAGGCATAAAGGGAAGAGAGCTACAGTTCCACTCATTCTTAACTTCGGTAGGCCTACTATATGGAGGCGAGTGGTCAACTTCACGCCCCGGCTGTTTTACCCCCGGGAATCACGTAACATAACACTGCTTTCTGAGATTAACCTTCTAAAGCCTTGCGGTAACTTTACGTACGACCAGGTTTAACATTAAAAAATTGTACGTGGTGCCCACATTGCGTTTATGTGTTTTGTACGGATCTCAGAACAAACAGCAACTTTTGCCTTATAAAACATTAAGAGACTGGTTTTTATAACCGAAGTGGAGAGGGTTTACAGCGCGGTACGCACTGAGTCCTTACATAAAACAGATCCGCTTCATCTTTAAAGGGTTAATGGACTATTTAGACAGACATAACGTGTTTCAGAAAACGGGTTGCATGAATTTACTGTCACCCTGTGATATGTACGCGGATAGCTCAAGTTTAAAAACGACGGTGTGGCTATGAATGCTGATTATAAAATGAGACACGCAATGTGCGTATAACATAAAATTCAGACGCCTTCGCGTAACTATTGTTGCCGCGGAAAACAATAAGTACTACACGTTCTGAGTGCGTGTCTGTAGCCTTAGTTACCGAGCATGCAAAGCGCATGCGCCGTATTATACTGCCATCTGTAGCCTGTCCGGCTGTACCATATTTTTCCACATTATCTCATACATGGCACGACTTTCGGGAAAAAATTGTTGAATATAAAATACGTGTTCTGATTTTCTCTACAACATTTGCCTGAAACAGTTCTCATTCTAAGGAGAATTAAGCGAGATATTATCATAAACGTACATAGGTCTTCGTGTGAAGTACCCGTTATTTGAATCAAACTTTTATTTTCTCGACAAATTTTCGAAAAATACTGAAATACCAAATTTCATTAAAATCCGTCCAATGAAAGCCGAGTTGTTCCATGCAGACGGACAGACGGACGGACAAGACGAAGCTAATAGTTGCTTTACGCAACTTCACGAACGCGCCTAAAAAGAAAGCAAGACTGCTTAAAACTACGATAAAATTCAGTCGGTAACTGTGCCTGGATTACAAACGACAATGTACCGTATCTGACACCAGTCAGCTGTCACATACAGCATGCCGCAGAGCGACTTCACACGCGTCCCGCCCCACGCACTGACGCACGCCATGATTCACAGTCAGTCTCACGTCCCATCTGACCGAACCTCTGCAAGCGACACGAAGTGCTTAAACAAATTACACACATAAGCACTATCTAACTACACGCCGCAGAGATCTTCACAACAACCCCACATCCCACGCCCTTTATGGAACCTAACACTGTTCATCATCGCATTCACAAGAGCCCTTCACTGGCCCTCCCTGATAGTCCTCACCACAGAGTCAACAACTTGGACAAACCGCACCACCACAGCTGCCGTCACTGTAACACTCTGACTTACCGGTACGCGAATACGGCGACGCCACAGTCCGTCACGACAAAGCACCATTTGGACGCCGGAGAGCAATGCACTTGTATTTATAAGACGGGGTCCAGCGGGGGAGGGGTTATGTGACCTACCTTGTTCACCATCGGTACAGCACTGAGAGAAAGGGTCTTCCAACGAATGGCTCTCATTCCTCATCACCACTATCCTCAGCACGCTTCCGACGGCTCGAGTTTCGTCGCGCTAAACCACGGGGCCTGCTATACACGTCAGAGTGGAAGCATCAAGTATGGTGCACATTCCGCCTGTCAGCTAGTTACGTCCAGCAGAAACAAGTCACGTCGCTTATAAATTCATTTCGATTTAATCCTTTAAAGACGTAGTGCAAACTGTTTTATTTAAAGACTCAGTCCGTACCGCGCAGTAAACACACTCCGTCTCGGTTATACAAACCAGTCAGTTAATGCTGTATAGGGAAATAATCGCTGTTTGTTCTGAGATCCACACAAAACACATAAATACACTGTGTGGGCAGAACGTAGAATTGTTGCATGTTAAACTGGCGGTACGTACAGTGACCGCTGGGCTTTAGAGGGGATAGTTAAAGATCCAGCCCATACCGCGCAGTAAACACACACCGTCTCGGTTATAAAAACCAGTCAGTTAATGCTGTATGGGGAAATAATCGCTGTTTGTTCTGAGATCCACACAAAACACACAAATACAGGGTGTGGGCAGAATGTACACTTAAGAAAGTATATGGATATGACTGGGTAAAGGTGAAGTTCCTCCTACACGCCATGAAGGCATATAGGAAGAGTGGAAGTATTGCTCCACCCATTCTTAACATGGGCACTAGGTGGAGGCGAGTGGTCAGCCTCACTCTGCCGGGGAAAGAGGCCCCGGAACACACTGAATACGAGCCTAGCTGGGCCCCAGTGCCAGTGTGCACATTTTGGAGGAAAGACGAATCTCTTGCCTGTGCCAGGAGATGCATGAAACGGGAGTCGAAAGGTGGACTTCGGCCTGCAGAGCTTTTATGGTCGTCACGTCCAGCGGTCGGCCTGTTCCGGTCGCGATAATCAAAACCGCTCCTTACGCGCGAGTTGTGAGGTGGGCGCAGCGGTGGAGCTGCGGGCTCCGCTCGTCTGATATGCAGTCGAACTCGGTTACAACGTCATGAAAGGGACTGAATATTTTGTGTCGTTATAGCGAGTGTCGTTATAACCTAGGAGTATCATGTTACGGTTAATAGTGACAAATTAACCCTTTAAAGACGAAGCGTGTCTGTTTTATATAAGAAATCCGTGCGTACCGCGCTGTAAACACTCTCCACTTCGGTTATAAAAACCAGTCTCTTAGTGTTTTATAAGGCAAAAGTTGCTGTTTGTTCTGAGATCCGTACAAAACACATAAACGCAATGTGGGCACCACGTAGAATTTTTTAATGTTAAACCTGGTGGTATGTAAAGTTACCGCTAGGTTTTTAAAGGTTAATTGGTACCGCAGAACATGTGACGTACGCGAGGTGTCGCTTAAACCGATGTCATTATTACCGGGTTAGACTGTATACGCGTCACAGGGTAACCGTATCCTAAAATTCCAAAGGAACATGCTGCCCTCATTCTTCTACGGCCTACTGACCTTTGAAAACACTACGTTCCTTCGAAACGTCGGGATACATTTACCCAGTGACGAAGCGTCACATACCAGAACAATGGAATCCTCTGCCCTTCGCAGTTTTACGTCGGACCTCCCTTGCATGTCTTCTGTCTACATTGATGCTGCGGCCTAGCAACTAGTTTTTAGAATTATCGAGATTCCGTGTTCACGTGTTCTATTATCTAAAATTAATTTTCATTTAATACAGTTGTTTCGTAAATTTAGGAGTTGGTTTATACAACTGTGCAGTATTTTCAGAAAAGTACATATTACGCTGGCATCAAGATATTCAGCAGTTTACTGTGCAGACGCGTAAGTCTGAGGAATGAAAAGGCTCAAGAGAAAGCAGTATTAAAAAGGTACTAAACGCGTTCTCCTTTTCGTCTCTTGGTAAATTTATAGTGTTTAAAAATGACCCATAACCTTATTGCTGTACATAACGCATTAGTGACACATCTGCATAGCTCGTGTGCGATATTTGTGATATTACTTTACTGTACTATTTCTGTATATTTTGTATTTTTCACGTGTCATTCCACACACTGTCGTCAGTCTGATTAAATTCTGGGTAGACTGACTTCATAAAAGTACGTATGTATGTATAACGTACATTTATCTACACGGATTAAAACAGTTTTTAATGACACGAGCACAATTCAGTACGCGCACTTTCCCCTTAAAAGCACACACGAACGAATACAAGAGTCTGGCACTATTAACGTCCACGGCGAATTCTTCTTATTCTCATTTACGGAGTATGTCCTCTGGCATCTTCAACCGCAGAGGGAACATCAAAACTGTGAATCGTATAAACAACTGGTAGGACACTTTGGATGGGGGATCAGCACCACACAAGATATATATCGGCGCAGGACAACACAGACACTGAAAGAAACACACACACACATCCATGTTGCGGGTGGAATTACAACACACGATCCATGTCTTCGGACACTGCCCACGATTGGGACTGTAGTGGCCAGGGTGATAGCCACCGGACGGAGCTCGGTCTCAATAAATCAACCTTTCACAGCCCAGCGGTCACCTTACGTACCGCCAGGTTTAACACTCAACAATTCTACGTTCTGCCCACACAGTGTGTTTATGTGTTTTGTGTGGATCTCAGAACAAACAGCGATTATTTCCCTATACAGCATTAACTGACTGGTTTTTATAACCGAGACGGAGTGTGTTTACTGCGCGGTACGGACTGGGTCTTTAACTAAAACAGATTAGGTTTTGTGCTTAAACGGCCGTGCAATGCCTCAGGCGGTGAGTCGCCGGCCTCACAGCGCAGAGATCCGGGTTCGATCCCAGGTCAACACATGTAAGGTTTGTGCTGCACAAAGTGACATTAGGACAGAATTTTCTCCCAGTACTTCTGTTTCCCCCCGTCAGTATCATTCCACCAATATTCCATACTAATTTTCATCTACATGTTGCTGTTACCAGACCGCCACACGACCAACCCTGGAAACCTTCCAGAAAGCTATGCTCTTTTGGAAATCGGGGAGCTTGGATAAAGGAACGTACTTTCACTTTTCGTGTTTAAAGGGTTTATTTTCGTTATTCTAAAAACCATCCAGCCCCTTCCAACACATTTCTATTGTTACCTCTGCGTAATGTTGGCACCTACACCTTCCACTGCTGATACACCGAACGGTATCTGAAAGACTCAAGCACTGCAGAGCTGCCTCTTGCTGTCAATAAAACGACACACTGTGTGAGACTGGCTGATTCTGTTCCTGGCCATATACCCAAGACGTTGGGAAATCCTAACTCAGAGTGTTGTTAAGAAACCTACGGAAGTGTATTAATTACCTGTTCGCGTCCTAATTGTAAATGTTTTAAATTCACACATGTTACGTCAGAAATGGACATAATTAGGCGGTTGAGCAAGTCTGCTTGAAGGAGATGAGATTAGGAAGGAATTGGTCGCGTTCCCGCGAGTAATTCTCTCGACCGGCGCCCAAAGACTCCGATGTAGTAACAGCTTATTTTAATTAAGTGCGAAACGGCCCAACAGGAAACACGTAGCCTTAAAGATTAGAGATTAGAACACGAAGAACTGTAGAACCATCCGTCCCGTGTTGCAGTGTTCGCACTAAGTAGGCCGGTTTAAAGCAAGATACTCTGTGACTGTACGTTACATGACGTGCCACAGTATTATATAATTGTTAGTCAAACCCCATGGAGCACAGTGCTTCTTGATAAGCTGATGGTCGCTAATCCAGCGCTTTTTATGGATCCTGAAGATTCATCGCCCCATTTGTATCAGCACGCGATTGGAACTTGTCCTGAGGCAAATAAACCCAGTCCAAACCCCTACCACGTGTTTAAGATCCCTTTTAATAATATCCTGCATTCTACTTGCTTGTCTCCCAAGTGGTCACTTTCCAGCTTTTCTGACACGTTATAAAATGTATCAATGCCTGCTACACGTCCAACCCATTTCATCCCCGTTGATTTAACAACCCTAATATCTTGTGACGGCCGATCCCGGTGGCCGTGCGTTCTAAGACGTGGGTCTGTGGCCGCTCGCTTGCTGGGATTGCGGGTTCAAATCTCGCCAGGGGCATGGATGTCTGTGCCTTGTGGAAGTTGTGTGTTGTCAGGTAGAGGTCTCTGCGTAGTGCTGATCCCTCGTCCAGAGGAGTCCTACCGAGTGTGTCTAATTGTGTGTGATCTCTAAACCTCAACAATGAGGCGGCCTAGGCCCGAGTTGCGCTGCTCCGCCAAAATAACAAAAACTCTAGTGACGAAGCTCCTTAATTATGTAATGTTCTCCATTCTTCTGCTATTTCCTGTAACTCAGGTCCAACTACTGCCATCAGCACCCCTTTTAAAACACCATTAATGACGCTATGAGAAAGGCAATGTTATCTCCATGAACGTTACAGCAGAACTGAACAGCATTCGACTGTCTTATCGCGACAGCACTTCATGTAAACACGTCACTGTATTTTATGTTTTTAATGTGTCATTTAAAGACCTTCTCAGAGCATTGGTGGAATGACAGTGACAGGGGAAAACCGAAGTACTGCGAGAAAAACCTGTCCCAGTGCGACTCTGCCCACCGGCCGGTGACTAAACCGTCCGGGCCACGGCACAGTCAACAACCACACGACACGGAAGGATCAGTGCAACGCCGACACTGTAATGTTGCCAAAGTCAAATTATTTTCCGAAGTGTTTCCCATCACTGCGCCGAACAGCAGCAAGCAACAGAAATTCCGCTTTGTCTCGACATGGCCTACATGTGCAACAGTTGCGCCAGTACTGCGACGTGCACGTTGCCTGCTTTGTTATTAGGCAGGCAACAGAACCTTTCTGAACGCACTCTGTTCCCACATTAACCCACTGTATGCACGTACGTTCCATGCTTGTTTTGTAACACACAATTAATTATTGTCATGAACATATCTGATGACGACCTCTGTAGATTTCGTGTCACTGGCGACATGGAGATGGCGGTCCGACAGAATTTATACAGTATGTCTGAATTAAACAAGTCATTTGGTCTCACTGGCCACTGGGAAACTCTCATTTTGCGATACTTCGACCTCCACGCCGCACACACACACGTTAATGCTGTACTGCTCTGACGCAGGGGAAATTTATCTTGCGATACAGTCGGCAAGTTCTTTTTCTACCAGCAGCTTACGCATCAACTACATTCTGATATCAGACGGTTTTTATATTGCTTCAGCCAGTAATTAGAATGTAATTTGCCATTAAACCTAACACAGCCAGTTAGTTTAACTATTAAAGCACAATCGTAACAACGTATACCAACTGCTTTAACACGAAAACTAAGTTTTTCCCACACAGCGTATTTATGTGTTTTGTGTGGATCTCAGAACAAACAGCGATTATTTCCCTATACAGCGCTAACCGACTGTTTTTTATGAACGAGACGGAGTGTGTTTACTGCGCGGTACGAGCTGGATGTTCACGTGTAATTTATGTCATTTCCGTCTTTAAATTATTGTCGTATATTCAATGTGTGTGTCCCAACCAGTCTACTGGCTTTTAATGATATTTGCTCTGAACACTGTCACTGAATGTCACCCCAACACCGAACTTTGTAACTTCGTGCAGTAATGCCAACATGGCGAACGCTACAACTTACGAAGTAAGGCGACACCAGCTCTAGCATCCTTGTGCTGCAAAGTAACAGAACGTTCAGAGGGTTAATAAACGGTACGAAGACAGATGACTTGCAGCTAGACTCGCTGATGTAAGAACTGTAACATAGTTGGAACCACTTGTAACAAAACGACCGGATGATGCTTCCACTGCAGAAGACAGGGACAATGCACTCACTACACTAACTGCATGCAGCGGAGTTCTTCCTGAAAAGCCACTAGTTCCTCACCTAGTCAAGAAATTCACGGCATTTTATGGAGCCAAAGATTACTACCGTGTTCCCAAAAGCCTGCCACGTCTCCCTACCCTGAGTGAGACGAATTCAGTCCACATATTCCATGCTATTTCTTTAAGACGCGTTTTAATATTATCCTCCCGTCTTCACCCGCTAAAAATTAGCATGAGATTCTTCCAGTTGCCCTTCACCAAAAATGGTTTGCGACCTTTGTCTGATATCGCGAGGACAGGCTATCAACAATTTGCAGCACTGATGTGGCACGAAGGTTCACTGTAATGGCGCAGCTGAGCCTGGAGGCTTGGTTCCCATTTACAGCCACGTGTTTAAGACGTAGCAACTCGCATGTTGTACAATACACAGCGGTAGCACATTTCATAACCACAAACACATCAGCTCCATAGCATCGCCTTTATAGGCACGTGTGTGAACATGAGGCCGTATGGGTGTGAAACTTGGTCTCCCACAGAGCGAACACATCGACTGTAACAGCTGAGTTTCACACGTCGGTCAGAATCAAGATTGTCGTTTAGAAGTTTTGTACACGGGTACCGGCGTCTGCAACGAACCTGACGCCTGCAGCTTCAGGGTGCAGGAGACCAAGAAACAAGCGGACGGTCCATCTAGAACTTCGATAGATCTAGCGACCTGCCGATCTACCACTTAACCAAACTACCACACTATAAGGCGTCTTCCCCGACAAGACTGTAACCTTGACGGATTGAGGGTGTTCGAGAACAGGGTGCTCAGGAGAACGTGCGGACGGAGGAGGATGGATACAGCTGCGTGCTGAGGAAATGCATAGCCCGTACTGATGGCTGATGAGCACGTCATGTAGCACGGATGGGAGGAACGAGAAGTGCATACAAAATTTTAATCGAAAAGTCAGTTCGACCCCAAAGGCTCAGACGCAAGAACAATACAGCAGGCCCTCCTTACTTCGCGGCTGGTCGCGAAAGGGGGGGGGGGCAGTTATACCACCCGCGATGCAAGGTAACAAAAATTAACTTACCTGCCTTAGGGATTAGATTTATAGGCTTTACTGTATTAAAATGACTCTTAAGGAAATAGCGTGCCAGATGCGGACTGGATAGATCTGGCTCAAGATAGGGACCAGTGATGGGCTGTTGCGAACACGGTCATGAACTACTGGGTCCCATACAAGGTGAGGGATTTCTTGATTAGCTGAGAAACTGTTAGCTTCTCAAGGACTTACTTCATGGAGCTAGTTACTTCGTTAGTCAGTCAGTCAATCAGGCAGTAAGTCAGTTCGTCAGTCAGTCAGTAAGTAAGTTACTCAGTCGGTCAGTTAGCCAGTCAGTCAGTCAGTCAGTTATTCATTCATTCAGTCATTAACTTACTCTGTCAGTCAGTAAGTCAGTTTGTCAGTTATTCATTCATTCATTCATTCATTCATTCAATCAGTAAGTTGCTCATTAAGTCAGTCAGTCAGTCGATTTCCGACAGTTCGTCACTGCCAACACAGTGAAACTCACCACGCAATCAGCAGCCCAAAGACGCCAGCCTTACAGCAGCTGCCTACCAACAAGCACTTGAAACAAGAAGACGTTCACAGAGAAGCTGAAACATTAGCAGCCAAACAAATGACCATGCATTTGCATAATAATCCGAAGGCTATTAAAATCTGAAAGGCTTCGCCAATTGTTGCTAACGTGCTATAACTTTCAATTGCCAGGAGGCTTTCCGTGCACAGCCGTACGAAAGTGTGTCGCAGTGTTGTCACGTTAACAATGCTCTCTTCACAACCACGTGTCATCAACAATGCATCTTTAAGGATCGGGGTTCAGTACCAGCCGACTGCAATACCTGGCGTCCTTCTGGCAAAATGTGATTGCGCGTGACATACTTCAGTCAGCAATAAACGCGAGTTTACCCCAACAGACACGCCAATGCGTGACACGCTGTCGCTGCCTTCCTTAGCAGGAACCACAGTCGGTGTGGCTGCTGGAGGCCCCACCGAATTCACACGTCGTGTCCCATCTGCTCTGTCAGTTCAGGACAGTGCGTAAGTAGGGCCCCCAAACTGATTTAAGCGCTGATCCCAGAAACGCCTTAAAGCGGCCCTGGTAGCAGCACACCCAACTAGCACTGGCATAATGTTAAAAGCTAAAGGTAAAGTCCGCCCTAGAACACGCCATGAAACCCCAGAAGGGAAGCAGAGATATAGGTCTACTCTTTCTTTACCCTCGGCGCTAGATGGGGGTGGGGGTCAATGCCACGCCCCGGCCATTTTACCCCCTGGAAAGAGACCCAGTACCCACTGTACAGGGGGCTTGCTAGGCCCCACAGCCGGCCTGGACTTAATGTTAGTAAACGTTACTGAATCCAAAACTACAGTGTAAACACAGACACAACAAACATAAGGACTCACGATTGCCAAATTAACATATTAGAACAGATGTAAGAGCCAGTAAACTACACTTGTCGATGAAAAATCGTTCCAACGAGGTCGCAAAAGAAATATGAAGGAAACGTACGTAGTTTGTGCTGCTGACTTAAAACCGTTCCATATATTCAGACTGCTCACACTACGGATATCGTTTGCAAATCAAGACATTAAAAGCAACGCTACTTCATGATGGGACAAAATTCAGAATATAAATGTGCTTAAGCATCACGCCATAATGGCATATAGGGGAGGTGAGGATAAGCTCCACACATTTTAAACTCGGCATCAGACTGAAGCGAGGGGACTAAAGCCCAACGAAAAGAACTGCCAGTACACCATGGATACTTGACTTGGCACGCTGTACAGGTATCGGGAGTTCAACACCGGTTACCCAGCTAGTCCCTTCATAGCACCATGAAAACCATACGCGCCACGTACCTTCACATGCAACAATTCTACGTTCTGCCCACACAGTGTGTTTATGTGTTTTGTGTGGATCTCAGAACAAACAGCGATTATTTCCCTATACAGCATTAACTGGCTGGTTTTTATAACCGAGACGGAGTGTGTTTACTGCGCGGTACGGACTGAGTCTTTAAATATAATTCTACGTTCTGCCCACACAGTGTGTTTATGTGTTTTGTGTGGATCTCAGAACAAACAGCGATTATTTCCCTATACAGCATTAACTGACTGGGTTTTGTAACCGAGACGGAGTGTGTTTACTGCGCGGTACGGACTGAGTCTTTAACTATCCCCTCTAAAGCCCAGCGGTCACTGTACGTACCGCCAGTTTAACATTCAACAATTCTACGTTCTGCCCACACAGTGTGTTTATGTGTTTTGCGTGGATCTCAGAACAAACAGCGATTATTTCCCTATACAGCATTAACTGACTGGTTTTTATAACCGAGACGGAGTGTGTTTACTGCGCGGTACGGACTGAGTCTTTAACTATCCCCTCTAAAGCCCAGCGGTCACTGTACGTACCGCCAGTTTAACATTCAGCAATTCTACGTTCTGCCCACACAGTGTGTTTATGTGTTTTGTGTGGATCTCAGAACAAACAGAAATTATTTCCCTATACAGCATTAACTGACTGGGTTTTGTAACCGAGACGGAGTGTGTTTACTGCGCGGTACGGACTGAGTCTTTAACTATCCCCTCTAAAGCCCAGCGGTCACTGTACGTACCGCCTGTTTAACATGCAACAATCCTACGTTCTGCCCACACAGTGTGTTTATGTGTTTTGTGTGGATCTCAGAACAAACAGCGATTATTTCCCTATACAACATTAACTGGCTGGTTTTTATAACCGAGACGGAGTGTGTTTACTGCGCGGTACGGACTGAAACTTTATATGTAATTCAAGTTAATCGTTGTCTTTAAAGGGTTAGTAAGTTATAAACTAACACAATCCTCTGGTACATAGAGATCGTGTTTTATCATCACCGATTACGCAAATATTACTGTATTTTGGTAAGGTTGGGGCCCACACATATACACACACACACACACGTATCGATGTCACTAGACTACACGCATTAGCCCGCCATCGCACACGTTGCTGCATAGACACGGCGAATAACACATTTCTTGAAGAATACTGTCGTCTGAGATTGGACGCTACGTAGCCCGGTGCAAGCATACTGACGTTTCGGAGGAGCCTACAGCCTCCATATTCAGGGTATAACAAGTGAGAGGGTAACACTGCTTACAAGGTGAAATAGAGTTGGTTATGTGTTTTCTGTCCCTTTATTTGGTGAGGCAATTTAACGTTAAATCCAGTGTCCACAGCTCGCCACAGCGAAGGAAAGTGCGGGGTTCAGAGAGAAAGTACGTATGCCTGTCATCCTGTCAACAGCGGGCGCTGCAGGCTTCACACATGCTGGCTCTGCCGCAGTTCAAAATCACGCACGCACTCCAACACATCCTATGTTTAGGGCTCACATTTTTTGAAAACTTACAAACCCGGGGTATTTAATAACATGCACGTGGCAAGAGGGGGGGAGGGGTTAAAAAGACAAAATTTCTAAGCCATCATGATATGAAAAAAAAAACAGTAATTTCCAACCGAAACCGTCCTAACCCAATTATCTCATTCAAATACGGTATTTGTCCAACCAATGCCCTCTATTCAATACCGTTACATTACAACATTTCTAATATTTTCACATCTTAGTCCAACATGTTTCGATCCTGTAGGATCATCATCACGGACTCACTGGAAGTTACAAATTAAATAATTCACGGTTACGCACACAGCTTCTACAGAATATGTCGTAGCACAAGAAACAGTTGGTTGCCATGGAGTTTTACTTGCGTGGATCTCTGTAGACATATTGCGTAATAGGAGTTGAGTGTCATCAGCAGAAAGTGGAAGCAGTACTAATGTAAAGACACTGAATGTAAATTTAATGTGTTCCATGTCCGTGCGCTATGTTATACAAAAACACTAATCACCAACAAATGCACAAAGAGTGTTTTATCATCAATCGTAACACATTCTTGCATGTTTCGACCCTGCTGGGTCATCTTCAGGGAGAACTTTTTTGTTATCGTTACACGGCCTGCAGGCCGGGACCGCAGAAAGTTCACGCCTGCAGTACACAGTCAACAGCACATTCTCACTCAACTATAAAGTGCAACCTTAGTGTAACGATAACAAAAAGGTTCTCCCTGAAGATGACCCGGGAGGGTCGAAACATGTAGGAATGTGTTACGATTGATGATAAAACTCTCTTTGTGCATTTGTTGGTGATTAGTGTTTTTGTGTAATATAGTTCACGGACGTGGAACACATTAAATTTACATTCAGTGTCTTTACCAGGCCAGGACGGTAGAGAGTTCACGCCTCCAAAAACAATGCAGTACACAGTCAACAGCACATTCTCACTCAACTACTCCCTGAAGATGACCCAGCAGAGTCGAAACATGTAGGAGTGTGTTACGATTGATGATAAAACTCTCTTTGTGCATTTGTTGGTGATCAGTGTTTTTGTACATTGAATGTAATGTAAAGACACTGAATACAGTGCACTGGTTGGAGGAGTACTGTATCTGAATCCCACAATGACGCACGAGATGAGCAACAGCAAGCGTCTCATTCAAATTATGTCTGTATGCAGTCCTCTCCCCCGCTCTTGTGTCATGTTCCGGTATAAGACTAGAAATTTATTTTCTTCCTTTCTGTCGTGACGCTCCGTTTTCATTATCTGACAAACATCTGCAGCGCCCTCCTCTCTCCGTCTAACCACACGTATCCTCACGCAATTTTGTACAGTTCTTCTCTCAGGCTTGCTGCCCACCTTCCACATCTCAGATTCTCTATATGCCACTCCTAACTACGCTTCAGCAATTCTTCTTGTTCCACGAACAAAATCCTGTACGAGTATTTTACTATAGTACAAAGCATATCGCAAGTTCCCATTCTGCTGCCCGTTTGCTCTGATCGTTGGGCTTCTTACGACATTCTTACAAAATCTGCCCTGAATTCTATCCATAAATTCCCCCCCCCCCCTTCACGCCCAACATTTGAATCCCATATAACATCCAGCACTTCACGTCCACACTGCGTGCTCTCGTTAGGTGTTTGTCAGATGATCTGAACATTTGTTTGCCTTTCGCTTTTATACTTTCTGTTTCCTCCATTCTCCCGAACTTCTAGCTTCAACCCAAGATAAATAACTCTTTTGCTACCTCCAATCTTTGACCATACAGACACCAACACCTTTTATACCATTACTTCAGTTCTACTTAAATTGCGTTTTAAATTCCGTTTCTCACAATAGGTCACCGCCTGATCTATCCACTTCTGTACACCGTTGATGGCAAATGACGGAACTGTTAAGTCACCAGCACAAATAACGCAGGTACTGTTTGCTTCCCACTACTGGCGGATGTGTGCCTTCTTCACGAACAGCGGGTGCACATATAAACAACTGACAAAGATATGGGCTAAGACTACAGCCTTGTCTTACAAACCAATGTCTTGTTCCACCGGGTCACTCACTTCCCCACAGCTACATTTTATATAGAACAGTATTTCACCGTACATTCTTTTTCCACCATTTTCTCAACGTCCCCTTTCTTTCGCACTTTGTACCACTGGGCTTCTCTGTTTAAGAAATCGAACGCTTGCTCTAAATCTATAAAGGCCCAGTATACACAACCCCTCTGGTCTCTCAAACATCTTTGTAATGTTGTTTTGGTTACAAAATTATTAGGTATTGCTATTTTTTGACAAATCCTGCGTGTACCTTCTACAATACCGTATTATTCACTAAACAGTCACTCAGTCTACTGGCCAAAGTACTGGAAATACTGTTCCCATTGCTGGTAGCAAAGGAACTTCTGTACAATATTCCCTTACTTTTCCTTTACTCTTACAGACTGGACACACTACAGCCATTTTCCATTCCTTTACGTAAGCTTTCCCTCCCAATATTTTATTATACATATATATCCATAACAATTCCCATTTCTTTCTTACCCTGACTAAACTTTTCTCCACTTTTCTGCCGGTATTCCCTCACAACCCGGACAACTATTCTTCATTTTCATTAGGTCACACGCTTCATCACCAACACGCGTTTTCCCAAATCTTGAAAGAATTTCGAGACAAACAAGAGAGAGCGAATATACGAACGCTGTTACGTCACACATACGTTTCGCAAAAGGAGTTGTGCAGACGTCCCACTGCCCGCATAATCCCGGCTGTAATTACCAATTTTATGGAAAGAGTCAACTTTGCCACACAACATGAAGTCAGGTTGCTGTGACGGACGCTTTCACTGGTAAAACGAAAACGTATTAATTACAGCCGGTAGACAGGACGTGCTCAAGTATTGGGACGGATTTATAGAAACAAAGGAAAGTGTTCACACGCTGCACAAGACAAAACACACAATTATATTAGTCAGCTCTGTCATCTGTTCACATATCCATATATGTACAGTGCAACCTGGACGGACGATGAGTAAGCATCTTGGAAGAGGGGACAATGCAGTTACAGAAATAACCGCGTCCATCGAACAGTGTCATTTTTGAGAATATGGTACTTGCTGCGGGGAACTCAGGTTCATCACCGTATTCACAACAGCCTCTCACTGAACTTAATCCTCAGTCAGTACCCATACGGACAAATTGGCGATTTTTATACATCGATAAACACCTTCAGGCAGATTTAACGCCGCACTACACAGTGAGCTGGATGCCTGGTGGGCCCCAGAAGAGGTCTGGACGCTCTGGAGAAACGAAAAAAAATCTTTACCCAGCCAAGAATCGAACCCCAAACAGTCCAGGCCCTGGCCTACGGAGAACCTGCATCTTAGAGTATACCCGGTCTCTTACGGGCTTCCACTGTAGTGTGACATGCCCAAACACTTACGCAGGGCAGTTGGCAGTGTGCGCAGATGTAGTAACCTTCGCATGGCGTAAGTTAGGTAGAAGTGTTGACAGTTAACTGGCACTGATAAAACGCTAACGACGTCCCTTAACAAGAAGCGCATGACCTGCCGTGGTTGCGTGCGCTCACAGGTACGGCCCACCACTTTGTCGATAATTCGAATACGAAGCGAACGCAGTACAGTGCAAAACTGTTGTCAGCTGGATGCGCCCGCTTAAGACTTTATGTTTTCTCGTTATCGAATTTCAGTGGACCGGACGCAAACTCTGCCACAGTCGCAACTGGTATCTTTTATTACCTTACGAATAACATCTTACACAAAGCTGAGAACGCTGAATTGAGAATGCACGAGCATTCTAACATGCTCGGAGCAGAACTTTTGGCAAAACTGCAGGCTAGAGGTAGGGGCCAAGTTCGTAGACGGTACTAAGGCTGATGCCGTTAACAGCGGTGGTGTACTCTAAACAGCGAACGGTCAGCAGTCAGAATGCTGACTGATACAGCCCTGCTCACGATGAAGGGGCTAAAACCTTCCGCCGCTTGTCAGAACGCTAGGTAAAGGGCTCTTCGTTCTGCGGGGATAAACGCAACTCCACGAAGCAGTTCTTCTTGAGAAGCTGACAGTTCCTCAGCTCGTCAAGTACTCCCTGCGTGTTGTGAAACCTGAACGTTCATTACCGTGTTCACAACTGCCCGCCACCTGTCCCTATCCTCAGCCAGATCAATCCAGTCAGACAACCGACCCGTTCCTTGGTAAATGAATCCGTCACCACAGAATCGCGCGTCCTCAGGTTGCGGATGGAGCGGACAGACGTCAGATACAGAAAGTAGCGGCGAATATGATGAATAAGCAGTAACGGACAGCCGACAGGGGTGCTCCTCCAGCTGTGGGATTGGACGAGGGTTTAACAACTCCTCGCCGTAAAAACTAACACGTTAAGAAATGGAATGGACAGACTCAGAGCTGGTGAGATCCTTGTGACACACGAAGCGCAATGTCCCAGAATAACGAAAACAAACTCCACCGCTTCTGAAGCCTGGAAACTCTTATGTAAGGTACATACTTCGAGCCCGGTACAGGCAACAGCTGTCACACTGCGACGTTAACAATTTTATGACACGTGTTTAAATACAGAAGAAAGCAACATTGCTGGATAAACACAGTCTCTGAAAAGGAAAGTTGTAGCCGTTTGTCCTTCACACGACGCCTCTGGCGACAGCAGACATATCATTTATACGCTCACAAGGGGCGCAATTTATGCTTCTGTCATTCGAAATCTGAGGCCCTCACAGCGCTGTTGCTGAAGATCCAAGTCTTCTGAGATGTCACGCCGTGTCGTTGTGTGAGCAGTTCCCGACATTTCGAAGGAATGTAGTGTCATCATCTTCAGGGTCAAGTAATCCAAGATTCTTCCTGTAGTCTCGAACCAACACACACCACACCTCCAGTCTCGTCTGCTTTGCCTTCCAGTTCAATAAGGAAAGAAGCCGCACGTGGGCGAACAATATGAAGAAGTTTCTTAAAAATAGCGGGGGGAAGTATAAACGGATCCATCTCACTCAGGACAGAGACGAACAGCGGGCTGTTGGGGCTCCACAAAAGTCGGAAAATATCTGGATTAGCTAGGCGATTATCAGCTTGTAAAGACGAACTGCTTCGTACAGTCAGCGACGGTGGCTCGTGGTACCATGTCCCTGTGTCTGTCCGCACCGCAGAGCATCCACTAACCTACACCGTTCACCTATACGGAGCGCTGCGTAATTAAGCATACAGCCAAGTTTTTACTTTGCGCGAAGCACAAACGGTAAACTTACCCCCGCACACGCCACGAAATGATGCTGGAGAGTGGAAGTATAGCTCCACTCATTCTTAACCTCCGCACTCGATGGAGGCGAGTGGTAAAATTCACAACCCCTACCGCTCTACCCCCGGGAATTAACCCCGGCTAATCACTGAACAGGGGCTTGACGGTCCGGGGATCGAACCCGGTGGAGGCGAGATTTTCCGCAGCCGTCCAGACCGGCCCTGGGCCCCACCCAGCCTCCAATACAATGGGTATCGGGTCTTTCGCGGGGGTAAAGCGGCCGGGGCGTGGAGCTAGCCACCCCACCCCCTTCTAGTGCCCAGCCTAACGAAAGGGTAGAGATCTACCCCTACTCCACCTTGCGCCTGAATGGCCCTACACGATCCGCTTTAGCTTTACTCATTGAATAGGGGCTGTACGGGTCCCACATTCGGTCTGGTCACTTCGCAACAGAAGCAAAACCGCTGCCGCTGGCTGGGATCGAACCGCAGTTCCTCGGCAGGCTGATCACAACCGCCTCGTACATCCAGATAGTGTTCTGAACCATATAAATACAGTGGGTTTCTTTTATCGCTGTCCTGAGCATCGCAGTTGTCACGGGATGTCGCAGCGCCTGTACGCTTGGTGTACGATACACCAGACGCGCTCATAGAAATGATGAAAGAACCGCCCTGTACGAGTCCGTGCACAGCCCAGGTACTACTTAGTGCCCAAGATGACCAGCTGTATGGCAATGCGCCTGAAAGAGCTATTAGACGACATTACCCTCCTCAGAGTTATGATTAGTTTCAGGGGCACTGAGAGAAATCTGGGCTTGAGGCAAACACCTCAATGGGGCCAATGATGCAACTAGGACATGAAGCAAGGGGGAGGGGGGTTCTTATGTTACGTAATCGGGAGTTGTAGCCCGGGTGAACACCCCCCCCCCCCCAATGAACTTCTGGTTTTACTCAGATGCTACAAGCTGTAATAATTTTAAGAACAAAATTACACAAAGTAACACATAAACCTTCAGCTCTCTCCTCACGGAGAACACAGCCTATCCCCCTTACAAAGAGCAAAGACTGATGTTGTGGAGGGAGATAATCGCTGTTTATCGTCAGGATCACAGGCACACACAAACACACTGTGCCAGCAAAATGAAGAGTTTAGATGCCACAGCAGGCGGTGCATATAGTTACCACGGTGCTTTGCAGGACTCACAATCTGACGGCTACTCCACTGAACTGTTGTCACATACCTCCTGCTGCAAGTGACGTAAACTGGATTCACAGAATCCATTCTTCTTCGACATTTGAATCCTTGGAGACGGGACCGACGCCCCGTACCAAAACGTCATTAAAAAACTACCCAGTGAGGCAGCACAATATCCAAAAGATAGAAGACTTATACCGCATTGCATGTGTAAAGTCCATCGATGTCCGATGCTGACGTCTTGCACATTAGCAGGCCGGTTTGCATCTAGACTTTGAAGGCTTCTAGAACCGTGACAGTCTTCTTAATTTGTCTCCTTCCTGCCTCCTTCATACGACAGTGCGCTTCCTTTTCGCTTCTGATAGGGTCCCTTCTTCACAATGTCACCGTTTCTGTGTTGTTGCTTGCAAGTATTACCAACATTTTGGCGTTTCATTTTCTAATTTGTGTACAGACTTTTGTAACATGGCTTATGATTCTGCCGTTATTACCCAATCGTTTGCAAAACGAAGGGTTCTTATTTCTTTAGTTCTTGTTATTTGTATCCCCCTTACATGACGGTGTTCCAGTCTGAAGGCAGTTCGATCGTGCATTATGTTCAAATGTGCCGAAGAGAGAGGGCAGCCTTGGCGTACTCCGTTATTAATTTCCACTGATTGCGTCATTCCTTTGTTGTCTTTTTTTTTTATTTTAATATGATCGTATATCTTGACTTATGCTGAAAGCAAGGGGTCAGGGATGCTTCTTTTATGTAACATGTTGAGCAGTGTAAGTCAGGGCACTTCGTCGAATGGACAGACAGCTTTACAGAACAAACATAACGTCTGTCGAGAGGGAACTTTCTTTCGGTAAACAAATACTGCCGTCATTTTTATTAACATTCAATCTGAGTGTACCTTCATTTCGTCCCCAAATGCACACTAATATTTCCAACACACTCAACACACGTCCTTCAAATATTGTACTGACGGGCAGAACAAAGAGTGACGCTGTGCGATCCGCAGGCAAACCCCCCGACAGTGTTGCACACCTACGTGCATTCAGATACCGTTCACAGCTGTCGTCTGGTGATGTTGCAGCAGGTAAAGTTCACACTATAACCTGCCATGAAGGCACAGAGAGGGAGTAGAGGTATAGCTCTACTCTTCCTTCAACTTCGGCGCTAGATGGGGGTGGGTGGTCAACGCCAAGCCCCGACCACTTTACCCCCGGGAGAGAGACCGGGTACCCGTTGTTCAGGAGGTTGGCTGAACCAATGCACATGCGCAGTGGTTCACAAACTTTTGTAACATCTAAGTGTATTTATTCTTCGTAACGCGCCTCCCTGAGGATGGCCACATGAGTGGCCGAAACATGTAGGAGGTACTGCTACGTTTATAATACCGTATATTTTCATGAACCTGTGTTACCCTATCTGACTTAAGAATGTGTTCTCGTGATTGAATTCCATTTGACAGTCCTGTCCGTAACTGAGTCTACATAGCGTCCCACAGCAGAACAACTGGTGAGTAATGAATTGGTAAGGATGTGAAAGGAAGCGGTCGTAATCCAATTTCAGACACAAAACCAGCACTCGCTACAGGGACCGATTGAACAAGGCCTCCAAAACCAAAGGATAGTCTTACGTTGTGGCCGATACTGAAATCGGGAACCACCACAATACAAGACAGAAGTTTCGACAATCGATGAGACAAAACAGACAAAGAAAGGAAGAGAAAGAGACGACGAAGATTTAAATAAAATGAGAGGAAGAGAGAAAACATAAACACACGAGACAGTGACAGACGTGGGAAAGACAAGAGACAGATAAAGAGAGAGGGAAGGCAAAGAGAAAGGCAGAGCCAGGTCACTCATACAGCTTCTCACAGGTCAAGGTCACAGGCGTGAGGTGACTATCATTGCCCCTTGTGGGGCCACACAACGGCGAACGCCAATTCGGGGACCAATGACGACAAAAATTTTCCCTGAACTTAATTAAGTGCGTAAGGGATAGTGGTGACCAGTGGCCAGCTTCACGCTCCGGCCGGCTGGATGGACCCGAAAGCCGATACAGACGCCAATACCTGCTGGGGTCCGGCGGGTAGGCGAGGGAGGCGCCGTGACTCCCGCAACATGATTGCGTCTCGAAAACACACACGCATAAGAGTACAGCCAGGAGGGTCCAATTCGTCTCCTCCCATTTAGAAATAGATATTTTCCCACGAGGTTCCTCCGCCAAATTTCTTTATGCATTCCCTGTATCCCCAGCCTAGCGACGTGCTCAGCCCGTCGCTAGGCTCAAGTACTTCGCTATCCCAACAACAGTTAACTTTGGGCTGCCTCAAGGAAGAAAGGGCTCCATGGAGTACGGGGCCCAGACACGACTAACCCTCCCCCCCCCCCCCCGCCCCAAGCCCCAGGTTCACGAACGATATGTGGACACAACATTCGTTACAACGCGGCCTGACCTCAGCAAGGTGATCACAGCTTCAGTAGGCCACTGCTCTGAAGCACACTGAGGAATTGATGTCAGCCAAGTGCCACTTGCTCTTCCCGCCGCCGGGGGGATGCTTGCCTCACTGCGGCTGTACGCACACTGTGGGCACTGCTGCCAGCAAAGCTAAGAAAATACATCTAACTCATTTTAACAGGCAAATGCTTGCCAACTTCTGCCATTCGCAATTTTGTGGGAACGACATCTTAAAGAAAAAAAGATGGGAAGGCGCGGAATGGATGGATCTGGCTCAGGATACAGCCCACTGGCTCGCCGTTGCAAACACCATAACAAACCTCCCGGTTACACAACATGCGGGGAATTTTTTGGCCAATTGAGCGGTTACTAACTCCCCAGCAGTTCGACAGTTATGAGACTTGAGTTCATGTTACTCGCAAGTTGCTGTGCATTTCGTTAGGACTTCTACTGTTTGTTATCTAAGGACGCTGTCAATTGCTGAGAGTATAAGTGTCAGTGATGTAAGAACCAATATAGGGCAGTGGAATGATGACAGGTGAAAACTTAAGTACTTGCAGAAAACCCTGTCCCCGTGCTCCTTTGTCTACCACCAACTTGACAAGGACTGGTCTGCGATCGAAGCCGGGCTTCCGCGGTGACAGGCCGGCGACTAACCGCCCGAGCCACAGCACGGCCTTACAGTATCCGTCCCCTCCGGCTGGCTACTAGTTTAACGACAGGGTGTGAACCGCACATTTGTTCAGAAACGAAGAGGGTGAGATGATGATAATGATTCTGATCATTAAACAAGCCATGCCGATTCATTTCAACGTATATCCTAATTAACCCGATGACAAATCGTGCTCCGGCCAAGGTCTCAACCGGGTACCCCATCAATATGGTCTCCCGTGCGACACAACGTGCCCAGTGCTCGAGACATTGCCGGCATGAACTGACCGGTGTATCGTTTGGCTACATCTTCCTGTTTGTTCGTTGCCTTACTTGAATGACAATGGATTCGCCGACTGGCTCATTGCCTGCGCGAACTGACCACCTGCCCGTCTCGCCCACTGCTAATTTAACTAACGTTCGACAAGAGTTCACCGGATAACTCGCCGATTGCGCCAGTTTACACAGTGAAGGGTACAAAGGGCAAGGCAGCTGGCGTTACTGCCCACGAGTATAGTGCTGATGTGGGGCACAGTGGGCCACAAGGGGGCGCGCACTCATAAAACGCGAACACAAACGTTACCACACTGCTTTTAAGGGCATTACACTTCGAATAACACTTTAAATACCAACGTTAACCGGGATTACTTACAAAGTTTCAGCCCGTACCGCGCAGTAAACACACTCCGTCTCGGTTATAAAAACCAGCCAGTTAATGCTGTATAGGGACATAATCGCTGTTTGTTCTGAGATCCACACAAAACACATAAACACACTGTGTGGGCAGAACGTAGAATTGCTGCATGTTAAATTGGTGGTACACAAAGTGACCACTGGGCTGTAAGGGTTGTAGTGCGATCCGATCCAGTGTACACCAAGACGAATCATTACTTGACAGCTGCAGATTACGGGTGTCTGGGATGTGGCGCCGTGTAGTTTGACATATGTATGGACGTTCCAGAGAAAGCTACAGCCTCAATTTTCTTGAATTAGCAGGTTGCTCCGAAACAATGGTTTTATAACAAACTACACGGCGTAACGTCAAAATAACTGTCATATTAGTACGCATATCCATGGCAACTTCAAGTCCCATACAAGACAGCATCACTCAGCGCTCCTGGGACGTCTGTACTGAGGCTGCGGAAAGAATGGCCCACGAGCCATCTCCATCTAGTACTGACGTTAACGATGTGTGGAGTTATACTTCCACTTCCCCATACGCCTACGTGGCGTCTATAACCAAACCGTTCTTCATTTTCACAGAGAACGATAATTTAAAAAATAAAATTTCCAGCCGTGTAAAGAACGCCGCACTGGAACCTGCACGATGTCTTATGGTTCAGTTCACACACTCCCGTTCATGTCTCCCGTTAACTTTTAGGCATATGACTCAGCTGCCTCGAGCAGCAATCGGACTAATGCATTAACGGTAATACGATCCGCACTGCGTGTTGCGCAATTTTCGCCTCTTGCATTATTCCATCAGAGCATAGCGGCTGTATGCGCCCACTGGACAGACCCACGCATTCTGCCCACACAGTGTATTTAGGTGTTTGCCCGGATCTCAGAACAAACAGCGATTATTTCACTCTACAGCGTTAAGTGACTGGTCTTCGTATCGCGACGCGGTGTTTTTCGTGATTGAGAAATTGAACTGTTAAAAGGGAAAGTAACGAGCCGTCAGTCTCAGCTCCACTGTGACTGTTATTGTCAGATGTTCATGTTTCGGCCTTGCAAGGCCGTCGTAAGGTACTTGTCTTTATAAAATATATTGAGAAAATGACAACACCACAAAACACACAAGCACGATTGCGACCTCATTCTTCTACGGGAACGCGTTATGTTTAAACAGTTTGTATAAATAGTTCGATACGATTCTTGCCGAAACAGGAAAAAGCTGCTGTTGAAATATATCAGGTGTTATAAAATTGGTACTCCTCGCTAAAAGGCACGTATTTTGATTTCGTATCCTCCAATTTGCAGACGTAACAAAGGTTCTTAACTTTCGTTGGCGATGTTGAATAACATCCTGGAATATTTTAGTTAGGGCAAAATGTGCTCCGAAAATCAAATATGGATAACAAAATATAATAACGCGTCGCTGCTTTGTAAAAGAGGTGGTGCACCGTAACAAGAGAAACCGCAAATATGGTCCTCAACCGGCTAACAGGATGCCCGGGAGCACCGGCAAAGGCAAACCTGTCCGTGTGCGTAAGCAAGCACCACACCAAGAAGCACGGCGCAGTTCATCTCCAGGCATTACCTTCAGCACTGGATACCAGGTGAGCGGTCAGTCTGACGTTCCGGCTGCTTTACCCCTCGGCACCCAACTGATAGGATATACAGGTGGCACAGGGAGGCACAGCCGGGCAGAACAGAACACAGGGCCTAACTTGCGCCGACCGGGGATCGTGCCTCAGTCCACAGCGCAGCATTTAAGGAGCCAAAATAAAGTAACGCGCTATGCAAAACGTCGACTGTTAGCCTAAATGAAACATTCACCGCGTTAAATTTAAAAAAAAACGCGAAGTCAGATGCACTGTGAGACTCCAATGCTTAGCATTACTTGGAGGTTTCTCCTTGTTTGTCAGATTTCATTTCAAATATGACCTACACTGTGTGCATGAAAGTGAGGAGAGTTTAAAGGAACTGACAACACTCTATACCTATTAAATCTGGAAAACGTCCACATTACACAGGATGCCGCTACGTAAGGAATTGCATCCTGGCGCCCTGGTACACCCTGCACCTTCACCAACTTGCTACAAACCCACCACTGGTACTTGTCGAGATATTAAGATTAACCCTTTATAGGCGAAACGTATCTGTTTTATATAAGGACTCAGTGCGTACCGCGCTGTAAACACTCTCCACTTCGGTTATAAAAACCAATCTCTTAATGTCGTATAAGGCAAAAGTTGCTGTTTGTTCTGAGATCCGTACAAAACACATAAACGCAATGTGGGCACCACGTAGAATTCTTCAATGTTAAACTGGATAGTACGTAAAGTTACCGCTAGGCTTTAAAAGGTTAATAAAGTCCACCCTGCACCCCACACATCCTTGCACGTATCTATCAGCTCTCACATGCCTGCTACGTGCCCCGCCCCTCACATCCTCCTGGATTTTATCACCCTAACTACAGAACGTCCACGACGGTCCTCGCTATGCAGTTTTCTCCAGCCTCCTGTCAGTTCCTCCCTCTGACGCCCACACACTCCCCTCAGCACCCTGTTGTCCAGACCACCTTCAGTCTGTTCTCAGTTCGAGTCTCGACAACCGAACACGACTTACCCTGAGCTCTCTGCGGTCCTCTTCAGTCCCCTCCGGCAAATTCCGGTACAGTGCTTCAAATTACGCCACGACCGCTTCCTTCCACATCGCTTTTAATTCGCTGTTAATTAACCCTTTAAAGGCGAAGCGTATCGGTTTAATATAAGGACTCAGTGCGTACCGCGCTGTAAACACTCTCCACTTCGGTTATAAAAACCAGTCTCTTAATGTTTTATAAGGCAAAAGCTGCTGTTTGTTCTGAGATCCGTACAAAACACATAAACGCAATGTGGGCACCACGTAGAAATTTTTAATGTTAAACCTGGTGGTACGTGAAGTTACCGCTAGACTTTAAAAGGTTAATCACCAATTATTAGTTGTTACAATCCGAGCTACACACACCATCACTATCAAATCCCGACGTGGAGCGGGGTGGGGGGCCTCGGCCTCAAAAGGCCGACCTCTGCGTTCGAAACACCGAATTTAACAGCGCACACGCTTAACCCTGTAGCTTGCTTGCTTTTTCAGGTACCGATGTCCCTACGCTTCTGCCACTGTACTTACATGGCGCACCTAAGTAAGTATAAATTCTGAAAATAAGCCAGTAACAACGGTTTCTGCAGAAACGGCCATGTGAGCAATTCCAGCTCAGGGCGGTGTGTGGCACATGCGTGTGACGCACAATCAAGCAGGGGGCCGAACTCTTCGTCTCAGCCGGTAACTCCATCGCCTCCCCATCTGACAGCCACTCAATAACCTCGACAGTTGATGCCGAGTAACAAAATAATGTAAGAGTCACTGACGATTCTTCATAATCGGTCTGAACGATGAGCGATTTAAGACCCGCGCCCTTCTGGGATATTAAGCAGCGTTTAGTGGTACTGCTGTACCGACGTTTCGGGACAACCTATCGGTCCCATCTTCAACAGTCAAGAAGGTCTTCTTGGACTAGCTGACCCTTGAAGATGGGACCGATACGTTGTCCCGAAACGTCGGTATAGGACCACCACTCAACGCTGCGGAACATCCCAGAAGAGCGGTCTCATCTACATCGCGGCGGAAGCCTGAAATCACGCGAAATTTAAGGTTCTCACAAGCAGTGCCGCGGCCGATTCGGGTCTTCAGAGATGTGTCGTTGGGTGAATTGTTCACGGCGTTTCGAACGATCGTAATGCCTTCATCCAAGATGAGGTCCCTTGAAGACGAAGGTACTACGTTCCTCCGAAACGTCGGCAGCTACTCACCCACCGACACGGCGTGGCATACCAGAATACTTGAGCCCTTTGTCTGACCGGTATGTAAGGGCAGCCACCTGCAGTACGGACCCTTCACTAATACCAGCGGTGGCCATTCTGAAACACTTCAGCGAAAAGAAAGCGCCTTGGACGGAGTTTCCATTTGCATATCGTTTATGTCGCAACAAAGTGATACAACTCTTACGCATTCAAAAACTCATTTCTTTTAATTGAGAAAGTGACGAGAACATCTGCCAGCCTTTACACAACTCTCGAGCAAATTAATGAAGACGCCGTTACGAGCAGCCACTATAAGCCCACACACGTACAGTGTCAGTTGTTACGCGTTATTCACAAAGGGTGGAAAAAAATGCCGTATGAGAATACTGGGTCCATCCGTGCCCTGGTACCACCGGACAAACAAAGTCACATTTTCACGAAATTCGGTATTTCACTACAACACAGCTGTCGATGAAGCGAGTTTCGTGAAAATCGGCTTAGTGACCGTCACACTTTATTTGGAGGGGGCGGGGGGGGTGGTATAAATAAATTTGGACTCCAAACTTTCAATATTTCTTGACAGCTGCAGTTAACGCCATATTTAACAGTACAAATGGAATTTTGCCCGTTTATATACACTCTGCAGCCAATTTGGAAACACAAACCCACCCAGCAGTACAAACCTCTAAGTGACTACGTTTCATGGAAATCTGTGCAGTGAAAGCCACGCTTTACTTCGGGGGCGTAAATGAATTTCTCTCCTCACTTCCAAAGTTTCTGTCCGATTTGGACTAATTCGGCATAAGATATCTGCACAGAATGCTGCTAAGCATTTGTGAGTTTTGCAAAAATAGGCACAAGGATAGAGATACTTTTCTTGTGGGGGGGAAATGAAATATTTACTCATGCACCATGAAACTGTACCACATTTTGAAAGTAAAGAGCACTTTGGTCAAGACTGTGTACGCCATTACACGGTACACCATGCGCAGTCCCCCTGTCCCTTATTACACTGTTGCCAGTCAATTCACTGCATGTAGAATGCTATCTGGGAAGTGAGCTGTGTGCGGCTGCAAGTACGTCTACACTAAACTATTTAATTCACTGGCTCTGGACCCTTGAAATGTAACTGCTACCGACAAAGGGAAATACACAGTTACTAACACCACAGTAAGTTCTTAAATCCAACTGATTACCATATGTGCCGCCAGTTTAACATTCAACAATTCTACGTTCTGCCCACACAGTGTGTTTATGTGTTTTGTGTGGATCTCAGAACAAACAGCAATTATTTCCCTATACAGCATTAACTTCCAGTCACATAAAAGCAAACTGTCAGAATGTGCAATGTCAGCGATGGATGATTATTTAAATATAAGCATGGAAACATTAGTGGAACGACCCTTACAGAACAAAAATTAAGTACCTGGAGAAAAACCCGTCCCAGTGCCACTTTGTCTCAAACATATCCCACATGGACTATCCCAGGAGTAAAGCCAGGCCTCCACAGTGACAGGTCAGACATTAATCACCCCAAATAACAGTACGATCCATACTGGATGTCATTTCTGGAAACAAAAACTGGACTACACGAAACCTGGAACCAGGCAACTACAGTGAGCATTAGGTAACCTCTCCCAGGGGACAGAGTGGCTAGAGCCACGTATGACTTCTGAAGTTTAACCACAGAATATGCCGACAGTACTCACTCATGACAAAGCTGCAGTGGGCCCCAGGGCCAGTCTGGATGCTTTACAGAAGAGAAAAATCTCTTGCCTCTGCCAAGAACTGAACTGCAGTTCCTCAGCTGTCCAACCCACAGCCTCGTCAGCACGCTCACTGAGCTATCCCACCACTACCGCTACAGCGTTGCTTTATACTTTATTTATAATTTACTTAACAATGCTACCAATACATAGCTTGCACTTGATAGGGTGAAACTGGTGGATGCTGAGTGCACAGTGAATTGGATGTGGACAGAAGCAGTCATGGCCTAACGTGGGCTTCTATCCTGGCATTTGTCTGCAGAGACTGCAGAAAACCATGAGAAACCTGCCAGTACATCCGCTGTTCCAGCCTACTTTCAAACCAAGCACCCCCAGAATACAGGTCAAAGGCATCACCACTGGAGCCAATGTGACTTTGGTCAAGTTTACTGCAGTTATTTACACCTGGTTCGGGCAGTTCATCACTGTGTATGACTCACATCAGACAATGCCATGCTATCATGGAGAACTGAGCTGACTTACTGAATGGCTGTAAATTCTTCTACATACAAAATTCTAATCTACATGCCAATTTTCACCAAACACTATCACTACACGTTTGCTTCTTCACTTCTTTGGTAAGTGACACAAGTCACACCTGCAGTGCATCATACGATCACGAAACAAATGAAGAAACAACACAACTGAACACTCACAGTTTAAATAAGACTACTGTGGAATGTGTGCGCAACTGGAAACGTTTATTAAGAATGCATGATACACGCACTCCCAAAGTAGCATATTAATACGTTCCAAATGGCAGAAGAAATGTAGATCAACGAACAAAGAAATCGCCAGATCAACGCCCATGAAGACAGAACAGCGTCAAATGGTTTATACTCTGTTGCTGCTGCTGACGATAATGACACCAGTCATGTCAAGTTTTAGCACTCTCCAGAAACACATTAACCTTCAAACTCAAATACTGCAATACAAGTTTTTGTATGCTGATATCAACATAATTTAAGGTAAATGTGCTGACCCCTGAAGATGGGACCGATAGGCTACCCCCAGACATCTCGAACTACCAACCAACACTGCATAAGATCCCAGAACAAATGCCAATCCGTACAAGTGCATAAACATCTATTAAGCACACAGTGTAGAGAATGACAGGAACACCTCAAAACTAAATACTCTAAGAAGTTATGAGTACAATGCATGCAGGGAATGCTGGCTGCAGTCCAGTTCAAAATCTGTGGTGTTATAATCTCCCAACTTAACTTAGAAATTGAAAAACATAAAATAATATCTTTACTTCTTGTATGGTTTTAAGACTTGGTCTCTCATCCTAAGAGAAGAACACAGATTGAGGGAGACCGACAAAATGTTGCCGAGAATATTTGGACCCCTGGGATTAGAACTGACAGGAGGATGGTAATAACTCTATAACAAGGGGCTTCATGACTTGGAACACTTCTCCAAACATTAGTAGAGTGATGAGATCACACCATTTGTGACAGGCAGCAAATGTGAGACATATGGGAGAGAAAAGAACTCGTACAATGTTGCAAGTGGAAAAAATGAAGGGAAGGTAGCACATGAGAGAACTAGGTAAGATAGGAAGATAACATTAGAATGGATATTAAAGAAGCAATAGCAGGAATGGAATAATCTGGATCTGAGCATAATCCAGTGCAAAGCCTGTCCATGGGCTGACATCTGAACCCACACCACCCTAATGTGAAGAAGGATTGCTAACTATCTGACAATGATATTCAGTAAAACTGTGCAAACTTGTGAACACCAATGGAGCACGTGTACTCAGTGTGTTACTCAGATATGCCCATTATTATTCACAGAGGGAAGCAGGGTCAGAAATTGTACGGAATTGAAAGGAAGAATCTGAAACCTCTTAGGACACACCATATCAACTGTATAGCAGCATACTTTATTCAGCTTAAAATATACAGTAGAATCCCACCTATCCATGCACATCTTTCCTTCTCACATAAACCCTGGCACATGCGAACTAGGCTTTCATCCTCTTTCCTCACAGCACTCTTGGGATGTGGAGGGAGGCAGGGTACCTTGGAGGTCTACAGAAAACGTAGTCAAACACTATCTCCCTTTTCTAAGCACTTTACGGTCAGTATTGCTTGTGGAGTGAACAGGCTGTTCCAGTGGTCACATGGCTGCTAAAAGGGCATGCCGGATCAGCTTTGTCTTGTTCAGATATTAGTGTCCCAAGTCAATTCTGTTAACTGTACTAAGCATGAGTTAAGTGAAAGTCATAATTAACACTTGTAGATCCAAAGTAAAATGGCTGAGAAACATAAGACAACTGGGAATTCAGGTGTTCTGGGAATTGATGCTATGTCACTGGGTGAGTGGTTCCTGACATTTCAATGAATACACTACGATGGTGGGCTGCTTGACCTTTCCAGGTGACAGTATTATACACCTTGCAAATGTTGGCAACCACTTACCCAGCACAGCATCACATTCCGGAAGACCAGAATCCCCAACACTGCTGCGAGAACCTCAAATGTCACATATGAAGACGGCAAACCAAAACTTTGATTAAACTCCAAAGACTTGTAATAGAAAAATGGTGACAAGATCAGCTACAAATTATATGTGACGACTAAAAAATGAAGTTCGTGTAATGTACAAGAAACTGTGATTGTAGTGCTCGACCTTCAAACTATGAGCATATGAAGTCCTTGTATGACTGTTGCCCTTCTTTGAGTGTTCAATCAGAAATGAGCAGAATGAACATCAGTCTCTAGACCAGGCTGTGCACAGAAACACAAAAATCATATCATGAAGCTTGGGATTAAATGATCAGTTCAGTGCCACCTTTGGACAACTGACCAGGTTCAAGAAATGGTGTGGTACTCATAAAACGCTGTGCAGGGCCATGTTTACTGTCCTTGATGCTGGAACTGATACGGTTGTTCAGAACAAAATCTCTGAAATTAGTGCACAAATAAACTTGCAACTGGATGGACTACACAATGTTGAGAAAGGTGGATTACACTGAAAAGGCATACCAGCAAGAACCATTGTGCGTAAAACAGTAAAGTGTTCTCCCAGGCACAGGACATCTAAAGGACACCTTGCAGTCATTTGTCGTGGAAACACACGACTTCAAATGACTGGAAAAGAAAATACGACAAATGTTCACAGGCGCCCAAATAAATCCCATTCCTGTCAATGAACACAAACAGAAAGAAACATGAATGGATATGGACTTTTGAAAACTGATCCTACAAGCATTTTTTCCCCCCAGAATTTTGGGCTGTTGATACAGGAAGGACTACCACAGATGGCAGTTTTGCACACAGAAAATGCCCCATCTCTAACCCAGTGAGAGTGTACAGACTTCCATGACAGCCACGTCACTGTAAAGATTTTGCCACCCAGTATGACAGCCATTATACAGCCTACAGACCAAGGGGCAACTGCACTCATGAGGCAGTACCACTGGTCTAACTTTTTGAAAACTCTTGCCAGTGACAACATAACAGCATTCTAGGAAACAAAACAACAGTGTTAAGTGCTTTATACAGTGTATCTCAGCCATGGTCTTCAGTGAATCCAATAAGGCAGGCAGATTTGATCATTAACTTCTTCCACATACAGCAGAAATTATTTGTAAGTGTTTCCTGATGCAGAAATCAACAGATGCGATGTGGAGGATTCATATCTTTTAGGATGTAATGTAGTATTGCTGGGTTCTTGCCTTCATCTTGAAGGATTGGGAGTTCCTGGACCCTTCAACCCCTCAAGATAAAAAAAGGCACTATGCTCCCAGCAGCACAGCATCATAACCCACAAGACCTGAAACCTAAAAAAACACTGCTCTAGAAACTTCAAATCTAGTAATTCTGAAATTCTTTATGTGGTGTGTACAATGAAAAATTTTGAAAGCAAAAATGGAGGGAATGTTAAAGAATAGTTGCAATGTGATATGAATGAAGCACTCTCCCAACACAACAGACACAAGCAGTCTCGATAAAGGCAAAAAACACACGAGAGGAGGGTGGTGAGGAGGATGACAGTGGAGGAGGAGATGGCCTGTCAGTGTTGAGTCTGCCTCACCACAGAGGTTAGGGAGGGTTCAAATACAGCGATATTACAGCCACCAGGGAAGTTCATACAGCTGTAAACAGTCAAAGCAGTTCACAAAAACAAGCAAACATTACCTCTTCCTCAAAATAAACAATAGGTGTGTAAGAAATGTTAAGTAAATTGTGATGTTCTCTGAATACACAAAAAAATGCATTTTGCATTATGCATTCCTTTTCAATTATCCATGTACCTGCTCCATTCACTAAACCAGGTAACAGGATTCTACTGTATTCTTATACACATCACAGAACATTTATAATATAAAGCAGAATACAACTCACACAAACTATTATTTTACAGACAAACATCAGGTATGTGTAATATGCTATTTACTAGTGATGTCCACATGAAACAAACTTCTGCATTATAGGATGGGCCAAGTTCACAGACGTGGTGTCCAATTCTCCTGTCTCAGCACACACTCATCTATAAAGTTCACGGTCTTTTCCAGTTGAGTAAAGGCCAATGTCTATTTCATTATAATAAAACTGTGTACATAATGATACTTTAACCACTGTTTCCTACTTACCATTATGCTATTATGATATGTCAGCACATTACGATACTGGCATTTGTTAAATCCACCAGAAAATATGGACACTGAATACAAGATACCTCCTATACACAATGATGTGGGTTCACAGCCATATTGTTTGGACAGCAGAGTACACACCTGAGAAACCAAACACTTGTGGCCATTACTAAAATTCAGATCACTGGTATCCTTGCACTCGATCTCCCTGATAAAGCAACAGGTCATTAGTGCAGTCACTGGCAAACTGCAACGTACCAGAAGATTCCAGCCATCTGGAATATGACACTGTGTTGTTGAGTTAGTAGTGCCCAACATTCTGAAGGATCACAGTGCCTTCAACTTCTTGGACTCCTTGACCCTGATGATGCAGGCACCATAAACTTTCAAAATGTTGGTAACTACTCACCCAATGACAGAGCGTCACATTCCAGAAGACTTGGATCTTCGTGGTTTGACATACTGTCTACAAATAGCAGCATATACGGGATATAAAATACAATCACTAAGTCAACAGTGAATTAGGGAAACATTTAGTCATATTCAAGTGAGGGACATTTTCATCCATTCAAATAAAACACATTTAAGTTTGAAGTTTCGCCTGCAGTTTCCTCTACTCCCCACATTCAGGCAATACTACAGGCTGTTCAATATGACGTGACACCAAGCACACACCTATAAAACCTACTTAAATGTAAGTGTAGAAATGTTATAAGGAGCAATGTTTCTGTCTCAAGTTTAACATAACATCATAAAACCCTTAGCCCTGGTGTTCTCCCAGATCAGAGACCCCTATATTCTTATATGTAACATAATAATTGCCACTCTCACCTGCCTTGTATCACCTAACCGTTGCCATGCAGCACTCTTGACAATGCCACGTAGCTGGTTCGAGCAGCAATGTCAAACCACCCAATTGGTCCCACTTCGCAGTCAGCACAGGAAAGATACTTGACACCAGCAACAGAGTTTGAGAAACCAACATTCTCAAACGAATACATGTCTTCAACAACCCAGTAGTCCTTGATGACTTCCTCCTCTGCAGTGGAGATGTCACCCTTGTCTGTGTTCTGTTTCATATGTGGGAGAGGGAACTGCAACACACCAAATTGTGTGTGAATTACTTACCAGCACCACGTTCTGCTCTGCCAACTACAGGCAAGAGTTTCACACAGTTGCTTTTAGTGAAGACCAAAAATAATAAAATTATAGTCTAAAATAGAAAAAATGACTTCTAACAGCTAATATGAATGGCAACAAAGTTCAGTGACTTATGAAACTCTGAATAAAAATTAAAGGCAACTTAAAAAAAGTTCTACAGTCCTGTGAAGCATTTGTGAGGTTTGTGCAATCAGCACAGGGAAGGATGTACTTTTTCTTAGGGGCATAAGTATAACTGCACTTATGTGCACCATGAAGACGTTCATCACTCTGGAACTAAACACTGCCTTCGTGAAGGCTATGTACTACAACACACAGTACACCATTTACATTCATTTGTCCTTCATTCCATGAAGGACAAATGAATTATGAGGTGAAATATGGTGTTATTATACCACTGTCTGACAACTGCAGTTACCTCAACCTGTTTGTATACACCCATACCAGGGTTCAGTATTTTTGATGGGCATCGCTGACATTTAACAAGGTGTCTGTTCTTCCCATTTTCAACTTCTTCTTGCAATGGGAATGTTGTTGCAACCTTCGCAGAATGGTGCACCTTCCCTGATGACATGTTTTTTTTCTGAAACACAACAAACAAAAACAAAATCAATATAACATTACCCTCTTGTATTAATTGCAATGCTGCCACCTTTTGATAACTGTGGGTATATTCTTTTGATGTTTTTCATATTTAAATACAAAATTTCTCACGCCATCTTCAATTACAAAGACCTGCTTCCTTTTATAAAATTCCCAATTCTATTTACATATACCCACTGCTGTTCACTGTGACATGGTTGCAATTAAGCCAATAAACATCAATTTGAGGGCAGAATATTGTAAAAAAAAAAGTACAGTAGTTACAAATTTTTACAATATGAAGTAAACACTAAATACTTTACTGTAACTTGTACCTTACGCACACATTCAAGAACACTGCTTGGACAGTGATTCAAAACAAAACTGACCATTCCAATCAATGCTGTAATTACAATGCTATATCTTACACCACTTGCAAAGCGGTGAAGTAAGTTACAAAAGCAATAAACAGCACTTTTTCACTTTATTTCACCTTCAGTGTTTCCACTCTGAATACCCCCCTTTAAATATAGGTACTGAACACACACAGTCACACTAGAACATGTCTCAGCATTCAGCAAGGGTTATTTAACAACACCTGTGTTCACATATGTGAACGTGCATAGGAAAACACCCCTACAAATTCATTTTATATATTTAGACAACAAGGAAATGTACTGCATTTTTAAGACATGCTGCAAAATCTCTTCTTTATTTTCCACAAAATGCCATCCGTTTCATAATTTGATCTTTTTCTATTCAAATAATATTTTTTTCACACATGAGCTAAAATTTAAATACTCACCCCAGTATGATAATGGGTAATGATGCTCCCAATAACTCAGCTGACATAATGAAAAAGTTTAATCTCACATAATGTACTTAATATAATCACACTGTATCTTATCCCAAGTACATACTTTTCATACTGTTTTTACACACTACAACAAATTTTGCACCACAAGCAGCATAAATTCATGTGATATTTACTTAAAACAACTCCACACAAATTTAACACAGGCAACCAAGAAAAATCTTGGTGGTTAACAATCTTACTGGTATGTGCCCACCACGTTTCTTTAAGTACCACTTTGTAACCACCCACACTCAGTCATGCCCTGGCCAGGCAGTTATATCCAGGGTTCGACATTGGTGTCACAGAACGTATCATGCAGGGAATATTTACTGGGAAACATCAGACCACCGCCATGAACCACTGTACCTCTGAACAAGGTGCTTGGTAAAGCACGTACACTCTTTCTTTAATCAGGAAATTTATTCACTGCAGTCACTCAAATTAATTCATAGCTGTCACTGAATGTTTACATACACTGGGTAAATTTGCTTATGATCTCCAACATTTAACACTGTTTTATGGCCGATCAAGCACACTGTTTGCATGCCTAAATAATGACTGCTCATGAAAAGAATGCCAATTGCTGAACAGTGCTCGTCAAGTACCTTATGCCATAAAATTTCAGAATATAACACACTGTGCTGTGCTTCAACAGAGATCTATCACAACACACACCCACAGCTTTCATGGGCTTCAATTTTTTAATCAAATTTTGTGACAGAATCCTAGTCTTTACTTATTACTGCATCTCCTTTCTCCTGGTCACACATACTTCTCATGCCCAGACAAAAATATGAATTTAAACTTTTACCTTTCACATTCAAAACAACACACTTCCAAATAATAATGAGAACCACACCTTCTTCTTATTTTGCATAAACCAGATTAATAGCTTATATCTCCAATTCATGGTATAATCTCTGGAAGCAATACAAGATGTTTGAAATCACGACCCTGGCTGGAAACAACGTCCTGCATAGTCCTCACCCCACTTATGTGACAAATCAGCAAACTACCTCTCACTTTCAGGTCTCCAACTTCTGGGAAGTAATGCCACATACTTGGCAGACAAGAATCAATTTTTTGAGGAACCTGCCACCTCCACATTCTAGCCCGAAAATGGAAAAAGCAGGTTCCTCAAAAACGTTACTACCTATCAATCAAACTACACAGCATGACAACCTGACACTTCCCTCACACTTGAACTGTTTTATTCAACTCACGAAGTGCTGTCCATTGATATGTTTAATGACACACACGTAAGTGTAAAACTCTAAAACACACATACATTGCACACATTTAAGCAAACTGGAATATTCTTTGTTGAGCTTCACAATACAAATCACAAGCCACTTTTGCATATAGTGTAATTAATATTTTAATAAATAACAATACAGACACTAAAAAACAGTCAAGATCAATGTGTACTATGTGTGCATTAAAGTTATCATATCATGAATTTAGATCATATCACATTAATATCCTACTGCAAATCTCAATTCAACATCTCAACAGGGTATGGCAGCACAAGAAACAGCAAGTATCTTATTTTTATCAAAACTTAATCAGTCAACAAACTAGCTAATTAAAAGGCTGACAAAGTCAGACCGTGAATACTCAGTCACACATAAGGTTGCCGTAAATTTTCTAAGTTTTGTATAATTTGTATTGAGTACAGTAAGTGTATACAAAACAAATTTTGTGGCACGTTTTAACGGTAAAATGTCGAGTGAGACACATTGATGTTCAAGTACATGATCGCCTCACTTTTAATTCTTTGGTTTCCAAGAATCTTTCAACTGCTGGTGTTATACAGCGTCTAACAATATCTCAAGGTACGAAAAATGGTCAAGAATTTTTACCTATGCCAGCCCGCGCTTAAGATCCCGCTTGAAAACACGAACCTGTTACAATAGCTAATAACCAGTCCGACATTCGAAGAGTAAGTACTCCAAGGCACAAATCCAAAGTATTACTGCAGCACTAATTTACTCGCTCGTCCTACTGTTTTGACATAGTAACATCTTGTTAGCCAAAATCTAAAACGCGCCGCCATTATGAATCAACGCAACGATGTTCGAACAGCTGATTGATTCTAACCTTTTGACATTCAGTGACGGAAAACGACGCCTAGCTTCTGTATGCCATACTCCACTTTTATACTGACAGCAGTTCGGTAAAATTCCAGTAGCTGTATGCACTAAATTAACCAACATTACACTCTTTCAAATGCCTTTCTGGCGATACACAAGATCGCCCGCAGGCCATACTGCACCAGCGCAACCAATCACGTCATTTCTTTCTACGCCTCTTTGCCGGCCACCTACACAGTTATATTTCCCATTTTTAAACAATACGCCTAGCACTGCAGTAGTTGAATCCAGAAAACCATTGAAATGTTTTGTAAAGGGGCGTTCCTACGACTTGTGTATCTGACAACTGCACCAATAACTGTCCATCGCACATGACGCAAAGTGTGTAACTGCCATACTGTGTCCATGATTGGTTTGTTTGGCAAGAGACCCTTGCCAAATATTTGCCTGGTCATTACGATTGCGTTCCCATGACTCACGTACTTGGCAAGGACATTTCAAGCTGTTCCAGCGTCTCTTGCATTTTAGTCAACTGGAAATGGTTAGGAATAATAAACAGGAGAACACTGTTGCCACCACCACACATGTAGTAATGAGCTATGAATTTTTGAAATTGAAATTACAGACATACCAAAGTAGGTGCACAGTTATTGACACATTTACCAGTCCTACAGATGGAGCTTAATAAAAGTTGGACTAAGTCCATTTTTCATATCCAAACATTTTATATTTCTGGGAAACAAATATGTCCATGTGTTGTTTTCTGTAATTTTCAGTCAACAATACATATTTGATTAACTTCTTTACACAGTGTTGCAGTAATTGTATTCTTTGTTTTTTGCCAACAGGTTTAACACATCAGACATACTAAATAATTCTAAAAACCTTTGTGGCTACGTTGCAATCTTTTTTCGTAGCATCTTCTCTATCAAATGGGTCCACTTATACCCAAAAAAAACCAATACAAGCATGACAGAAGCACAGGATTCTGCTTTTCTGGGACATGAACAATGCTGGATCAATGGGTAATAGAATCCTGACTGTGGGGCAGAGGGGTGAGGGGTAGCATTACATTCCCTTCATGTGTCAGGATCAGATTACCACCGACACAGCATCATATCCCAGAACAAAATCCTCGGCTATATCACCATGAAAACCTCAAATCTACATGGCAGAAGCATTCCCTGTTCAAGAAATATTTGCTATGATGCCCAGGTTTTTGGCTACTGGAGACAAGTTCACGCACCTTACTTATCCAAGTTCTCAGTGCAAACAGTATAAGATCCACATTTGATGTATTGGCATGCGTAATGCTTTGATCCACATACTATGACATGAAATGCAGTTAAGATTTTCATTACATAAATTTTATTTAATTAGGTAAAATATCATTATTACACATACCAATTCAAGAAAATAATTACCTGCAATGATAATTCCATTACCTTCTCTACTGAATTATTAATCAAACATAGTACTGCCTAAAATAGCCACTGCAGATGGATTTTCACTCTGAGACACTGCTGACACTTGATTGCCAGTGGTAATAATGTGTGAAGTGGAAGTGTTTCCTGGTGAAGGCTGTGAATAATAACAGTTAGCTGGAGACGAGTTACCTGGGTAAGGTTTCGAGTAAGGACTATAAGCAGAGTTCCCAGGAGAGGGCTGTGAGGAAGGAGCGGGCACAGAAAGATGTGAATGATGTTGTGGGAAGGTAAATGGATGGTTGTTACATGTTTCAACAGAAGGAGTAGTAGAATACAGACCACCGGGATGAGTGGATAATGGTGTTTGAAATGACTGAGGGTTTTGTTTCCGCATTTTGGCATGGAACATTAAGTTGTTGATCTCATGCATAACAATTTCACGTGTATTCTCATCTAAGGCCCTTAATTTCTTTGCAAGCAACTCTGCATAGAGTGAACATTCATCTTTATCAGGCTTCTCAGACACATTTTTCAGAATTCGGTATGCTTCCTCCATACGGCTATGAATCGTTTCCAACTTCATCACTTTTCGTTTTCTAGTAGCTCCTCTGTCTGCCAGGGCCTTGAAGGTATTGTCGGCACTTGGATGTATTACCCTGGAAGGTATTTTAGTATCATCACCGTTTTCTGTGCAGTCCTCAGTTCTGGAGTACTCTTCTTCTTCTTCTTCATCTTCATCTTCCTTCTGTTCCATATTGTCAACGCTCATGCCATCTTCCACTTCCTAAGGTAAACAGCAGACACTTTCAAATAGGAATTCCTCAACTTCACTTATTATAGCAAACTAAGATAAAAGACAATAAATTGTCTCTAAGGCACTGAATTATACATTTTATTCCATATGCCTACAACTTTGCAAGAATTGTTGTAAGCAAAAGAATATAACAAAAAGTAAAATATTAATTCAGTTTCTTCTTGCAGTGGGTCCATATTCATCAATCAGAAGGGCACCATCAATGTGGTACTGGTGGCTTTTGTCAACACTAATAATTGTTTTGTTTTTGTCAACACCAGATGCAAAGGCAGAATAAGTGGTGGTTGCATTTTCTGAAATACCACTTTATTGAATACACTGAATGAAAAATAACTGATGCTCCCACGAGATCAACCACTACCATGAAAACAATTACCTGTAACATAGGTGTCTATGGGAGATTATAGCCCCCCCCCCCACACACACGCACGCACGCACGCACACACACACGCACGCGCGCTCGCACACATACACACCTAATGAAACAATACCCCAAAAATATGAGAAGTGGAGTGCAGAAAGACTTTAAGTGCTGCTTTTTATGTGCATGCCAGGTTGCTAAAAATGTTTTTCACATAACGGCCTGTCTTTCATGTATTGGGAAACTGATGTTACTTCAACCAGATAAAGTTTCAAATACTGCCACGACTTATATTTTACTACACAGTTTGTTAAGATATGCAAAGCCACATAATCATGGTAGTCACCTCAAGGTGCATTCAACAGTGAAAACAGCAGGGCAGTTATTCCAGTATCATAGTGACAATACTGAGAAGACATCCTATTGAGGGTTTGGTGTTTTCACCTGGTTTAACCGACAATTCCAGTCTTCAGGGATGCGACACTGCATCAGTGGGTGAATGGTTCCCAACATTGTCAAGAAACATAGTGCCTTCATTATCAAGGGTCAAGAGGTACATAAAGAACACTCTTCGAGGACCTTGGACACCATTCACCCAAAAATACAGCGTCACATCCAAAAAGATCAGAAACCTCAGGACATGTCTTCCCTTTTGCCACTTCACAGAATGTCTCAACAAACAGGCCTTGAAGCCAAGGGAATTAGAAAAATATTTTCTGCTTCTTCTGGGGGGTGGGGGCATAAAAGGGAAGGACCATGGCAAGACTTCTATTCTTAAATTACAGCTATTGTTTTGTTGGACAGTTACAGTAAATAAAACATACCTGTGTGTTTATTGTACTTCTTGGCTGATAAATTCCATTTAAAAACCTCGCCATAGTTTCGAAGGCAAACCAGTTTGGTTTGTAAACTTCATCTGCACCATTGCCTGTTTTCATGCTGGCCTTCACTTTATTTAAAAGTGGGCGAAAAGTTGCCATAAGTGATTCCTTTTTCTTTTTCAGTTCTTTCACTGAACACTTTATGCTTAATGACCCCTCAATTCTTCTCCAAGCCTCAGCTACTGCAGTGCGATTTTTGTGCAGGGGATCTTTTGGATTCCAGATGGCAGACTCTTGCTCATACAATCGTAAAAATTCTAATGTCACTTCACTTGACCATTCCATTTTCTGAGTTATTTTCCAACACAACAGCAAAGAAACACACTCACCACTCAACATTACGAGTAATAGTGACTGTCCACACGCAAGTCACGTGTCTGCTCGTCAGATACAGACAAGTCATGGCGATGATACAGAAATCCTTGACTTGATATGTAAACAAACTCTATTTTGTCTTGTGTCACATTTACCGACAGTCAGTAGGGAACAGACAACTGGCCAATATTTGCACAAGTATACTGCTCCCACGATGTGGCAAGTATCCACAAGCAACAAACATTCGTCAAATGTACCAGTCGCAGGAATGAAGCTTTACGATCATTATTAGTACTATACTAAGACCACTGAAAGAAGTCCCACAGGTGGTTGGGATGACACCACTGCGATGCTTCGCCCTCGGCCTACTGTATTCCTCTCCAGCCCAAGCACTTGCTGCTAATGACGGTCATCACTGCCAACATACGCGTGAAGATAATGGTTAGACAACTGGAGGGGCAAATGTAACAATTTGAGAGCTGTGTTGGGAGGCTAGATCCCTGGAACTTCTTTCTGTGGCCTCAGTACCAGTAGTGAAAATAAACGTAAAGTTGTCCCTGTGCTGAATTAAGCATCATGCCAAGAAGGCACATGACAATAATAGCAAGCCAATAGGAGAAATGTTGCATAGAGGGTGTGGCCATGGGCAAACACTCCAGAGGAACGAAGAGTGAAAGGGCAGCAGTGGGAGGAAGATGTCAAATGAAGAAATTAGGCAGGAAAGAGGGCTAAATGGACAAAGTAAGGAGGAAGGCAAGCCACATGAAAACATTAAGGTGGAAGGAGAGCTTTACACCCTTCACTGGAGGACAATAAGTAGGAAGGAAAGCCTACCCTGTTCATGTGAAGACAGTTTGTAGGAAGGGCACCCTTGCTCTGTCCATTTTAAGACAGTAAGTAGGAAGGAGAATCTTACTCTCATTTGGCTCAACTTTCTCTGTCCAAATTCCAACAATAATACTGAAGTTCCAAATAAACAATATGCAATAACAGTTTCCATGACCACTTACACAGTTATGGCCTGAAGAATAAACATAAGCTTACAGAAGTGAGACTTCACATTCTAAAAATAGTGAGAATGAAGATTACTGTCTTCAGAAACGTGAAGTTGCGAAGTCTGGCAGAGACGTTTGTAAGTCATGCTTCACACTTGATGATTGTTGCATTAAATAACCTATAGGTAAATCCAACACATCCTGGCTCCAGCATATGTTCATGTATGAGGTGATGACATTTGACGCCTTCACATTAGATGCTTATTAAAAAATTCACATCCGCAATGTACGTATGATTGTATTTTGCGAAATGGTTGAACTGAAACATTTATGACAAATCCTATACCTGATGTTCCTATGCACACAGCATACACAAATACTTCAAAGCAAGAATTCAGGTTCTCACAGTGGTGCTGGTGAGGAATCAGGTCTTTTGGGTTGTGACACCATGTTGTTGAGACAGAAGTTCCTAATGTTTCAGGGAAGTACAGCGCTTCATCTTTAGCATCAACCAGTCAAAGAAGAACAGCCACAACCCACTGCAACATCAAGAACTACTTGCCCAGTGACACAGTATCACATCCCTGAAGACCTGAATAAAAATACTGTGAAGTCCGCTTACTGATATACAAGAGTAGTCACTGGGGCTGCAAGACATTTCACTCCTTGCCTCAAATGTTTGTTTTATGAGATACAAAGTATCGCAGGAAAATTATCCACAGAAAAAGAGAGCAGACTATGCAATAATGCATCATGAACAACACCAATTGAAACTGAAAATGAAGAACTGACAAAAGTCAAATAACGGCACTGGAGGATACTGGAGGCTAGGCATACATCGCACATGCATAACACAAAAAAAAAACTTTTCTGCAAGATCTTCATAAGAAAATGGAAAATGGAAAACGAGAGAACATCCCCAAAATATGAAAACCAGTTTAACTATTTTAATACAATAATGCATTATTATGACAGGGATCACGGTAACTTTTATGATTAAATTACAGGAATGGTACAAGACAAAAAAACTGTACATCATTAACCCTTTAAAGATGAAGCGTATCTGTTTTATAAAAGGACTCAGTGCGTACCGCACTGTAAACACTCTCCACTTCGGTTATAAAAACCAATCTCTTACTGTTTTATAAGCCAAAAGTTGCTGTTTGTTCTGAGATCCGTACAAGACACATAAACACAATGTGGGCACCAAGTAGAATCTTTTGATGTTAAACCTGGTCGTATGTAAAGTTACTGCTAGGCTTTAAAAGGTTAAACAACACATTATCAAATGTAATGTGATCAAAAATGTTTTGTATATGTACTGCATGTTATTATACACACAATATGACAAATCACTGTGAATAATCTATGCAGTAGGCAAATATAAATGAGTCCAACAAAATGTGCTTACAGGTAGTTGTACTATATTACCATTACACGCTATGATAACCTACATGTTTCAGCCCTTCCTGGGCCATCAACAGAGAGACAACAGATACCAGAAATGCATAAAACATTTGTATATATAATTATTAGGCAATGCAGCTCTCCCTTATAGCAAACACAGTAGCACACTAAACATACACAGTATAAGAATTTGTAAACACATGGACAATTAAAATTAACAAAAGTGTATTCAATATTTACACATAAAATTGCAACAGAAGACACTATTTTTGCATTCAAAAATCTACTTCAATTTCTTCAATCTTATACTCAAGCAGAATAATGGTGGGAATAAATCCCAGAAATTCATGCAGGCCAGTTTTTAAAGAATTAAATATTTTAACTCTGGCATCACAGTATATATTATCATTGATGACTTTTGTGAAGAACAACTTGGAACTCGTTACCTTTAGTTGTACAGTTCATAATAAGCTAACGAGGAATAGAGGAAATCTTCATGTACTCCAGTCATGCTTATCAATAAGGCAAAAAGGAATACATTATATGAGTGTTAAAATCTTTAATAGTTTACCAAAGTTTTTAATCGATTTACTAGAGGATGGAACAATGTTTGTAGAAAGGCTGAAAGAAATTTTAATACATAATGCGTTTTATTCAGTGGACGAATTTTTAAATTATTGTCAAAAAAAATATTAACGGTACCATGTTTGTATATATTTTCAAACAAATCTAGCATTACATTGTGTAAATATTAGGCGAGGGAATTACTTATGTAGTCCAAGGGCATTAGATATTCTGCCATAAAGGTTTTTAGTAAATTACCTGTATGTATCAGGCAATTCCAATATGATGAGGTGCAATTCAAAAAGTCATTGAACAGTATCTTCTTGCACCTTCCCCCCCCC